>JAOUQT010070615.1:0-10290 GCA_025769995.1 Xyliphius kryptos
TTGTCCAATTTAGCCATGAAACCTCCCACACTAAAATGACAGGTGTTTCAGTTTCATTGTCTAACCCCTGTATGTAATGTGGAGCTCTGTCTTGATATGTGTCTGGCAGAAAAAGGACATCACTTCCAGCACTCCATTTAATGAATCAGTTAGTCATGCTGCTAGTTTATTATTTTGGTTCAGATTGTTTCATACTAATCAGAGTAAAACAGAAATATTCAAACCCTGTTTAAAGTGAATCACCCTGTATTATAATATAAATGTAGCCATAGTTTCTTAAGGACATGATAAAACACAAAGGTTGCTAGAAAATATTACTACCATACTGCGTTTTTTACTATGTTACATATATAAAAATAAATTATAGGTTAGAATAAATCAAGCTGTCAGTAATCTTTCCCCAATTTCACTTTTATTTTAACTTGGACATTTGCAAAGCCCAGCAATAAAGTGCTGTCAATAACTAAATTGTATAAGCTCATTTGATTAAGCACTTTAGATGAAAATTAGTTGTTAATTAAATATTTCTTTTCATAAATCCTTAACAGAGAAATGCCAGAGAAATTGTCTTGGGCAAATTGCAAATCATCCATGGCTCTGTCTGTGCAATAATTCATGAGAGCAGTGCATAATGTGGCTTGCAGCTCAGCCTAAAGAATGCTTAATGGGTAAATAAGGAAGCTTGTTAACAGATAGTTAAAATTCTATTGGCAGATGGTTATGTAAAATAAATTGTACAGCCAGAGTTTGGACAATTTCCTTCACCCTCATACATTTTCTTACTGGATATTTCCAATGCTAGTTTTATGTTTCAGTAAAGTGAATAATTTTAAGCAGTTTGATTTACTTCCACAAAAATATTATTTTTTATAGCATAACAGTTTGTGTTGTATATGTTCTTTGGCTACTGTGTGATGAGTGACATATAGATAATTAAATAACAGAATTCAGATTTGCACAGTGTTGCTTCATTAATTCAGTCGAATAAATAATGGTTGCAGTGTACTATTTTAACGTGCCCTGTATAAACTATATTGCCAAAAGTATTTGCTCACCCATCTAAATTATCGGAATCAGGTGATCCAATCACTGCCTTGGCCACAGGTGTAAAAATTGAACATCTTTGGGATGAATTGGAGCGAAGACTAAGAGCCAGGCTTTCTCGTCTTACATCACTGTGTGACCTTACAAATGTGCTTCTAGAAGAATGGTTAAAAATCTTGTGGACAACCTTCCCAGAAGAGTTGAAGCTGTTCTAAGGGGTGTTCTAAAAGCTGCAAAGGGTGGACAGACGGCATATTGAGCACTGTGGATTAGCTCATATGTGAGTCAAGGCAGGTGAGCGAATACCTTAGGAAACATAGTAACTACCATTAAATGTAATATAAGATCACTATCAGACATTGGAATATTATTATGGTAGTATGTACTGATGTTTGCAGGTTGTGCATTGATATTGGCTGACTGGCTGCACTGCAGTGTATGTGTGCCCCTGTGTGTTTTTGGAATGGGTGGGGATGCAGAGAATTGATACCCTGGTGGCTGGCTGTTTCATTGCACCAATCAAAGCCCCATCCCTAAGCTGAACCCCACTACTAATAATGTACTGTCTACTCTCAGGCCGTCCCAGGCACTAGCCACCTATGCACATTTTTCCCTCTCCACTTTCACTACTTTTCTGTCTCCCACTTTCCCCTGCAGTTCTCTCTCTCTCTCACTCTCTTTTCCGGATTTGTCTGAATCTCTTCCGCTGAGCATCTCGCCTTTCAGACGGTGCCATTACAAAGGAAGGTCATCCATTTCTCCTTCTTTGTCTTGCATATATAGATACTCACTCATTCATTCATTCATTCTGTCGATATAGTCAGTCGCTCCATCCTGCAGTCTGGTTCCAGTATTTAAATTTTGAACTCATCATTCTTCTCAAGAACTTTGGATGTATTAGTGTTGCTCTCGAAGAACCAGGACAGATTTTTTGTTTGGCCCGCTGTGATTCTATCTGTACTTAATGGAACCAATGAATAGTTACTGAATGATTAAGCATCTTATCTTTCTTTTCTAACATGCATTTATTTAACTGTTGATTAGTAAACTATTATTTTGGAGGTAGAATGATAAATTAATGAAAGCTACTGCCTTTAAAGTTAAGCACACAACACAACTACAGCACATTTCACTTCATCAAGCACGCCATCAATCCTCAATAGGTTTTTATGCGGTTGTCTTAATTTCCTGAGAGTTTTCTATTGTTTATTTGTGTCCGTGTTTTAGTCAGGATTATCAGCATGGCATCTTCCAGTCTATTGGGTTTAAAGAGTTCCATGATTATCTCACTGCTGGAGAGGACATGAGCCAAGTCGACCAGGAGAATCTGAAAATTATAGGTAAGACACCAAATATGCAATCAGTCAAACATTTTTGGAATATGTTTTTCATAATATACTTGGACCCTTGAACGGTTAATGGCGCCTCTACCCTGTGCAGCTGTTGCTAAAATATTGGAACCACACATCCGGCCTCCATTTATATGTCTGTAGTCACTTAAGCCACTTGACTTACCCATAGCTGGTAAATGTCGTCTTCCCCTGGGAAGTGGATATATCAATACTTTTGTTGCGTAACCACTAATTTACCCTTCTAGAAGCTCTGCTCCATATAGCAGCTGTTGGTAGGTCTGATGGAGATTGAAACATGTTTTCACGTTTATTCATTTATCTAAGAAATGAATACCAACTTCTGGAAATTTAGTAAAGTATCGGAGAAAAGTAGGGAGTAGGGGCTTCAGTATGCAATTGAAGGGCTATATAAATAACATTTTTTGAATGAATGAATAGAAAATAGAAGGGAAATCATATAGGTTTCAAAGCAAGCAACATCATTGTATGATTGTCAGGACATGGTCATACAAGAACAACAAATTTTCATGTACAGCAGTGAAAGTGGTTATTTATGACGCGTCTCATGGAATATGTAGCATTAAATGCTAGTGATGGCGACGCAAATCTTAAAGCGTTCTGCTTCTAATTCTAAGCGCACTAGGCAATTGCTCCCACATTTCAACAGTAAAAGTGACAGAATACTTGCATGCATCGTGTAAATACATAAACTAACTGAACTTGTTACCAGTTCATTGTAGAGCTTCATTTTATCACAAAGTTAAGATAATGTTATGTTCAGTATTAATAAATATACTGCAAGTTGTTTGATTAAGGTTATTAAGATGATTAGATTTCGTACATAACAGTATTCCAAGTGAGGCTATCTTTAGATATCTTTAAGCTTCTTACCTTATAACAAATGAATGTGTTTTTACATAATTTGCTGATGTTAAGTTTGAGCTCATCCGCATGAGCTCATCCGCATTGAATTATCCACCCCCGGCATTTCTCCTTTTATGTTTTAGACTTCAGGAAAGGGAAAAGCTCACTCCCCCTTAATTCTCTGGGTATCTGCTATCGACCTTTTCCTTTGCACTGAATGCTTGACAGGCCACTGTTGAATAATAATGGTTACTATGCTAGGATTGGTCATTTGCTGTTTTAGAGAGGGCTTTGGAACGGTCAATTGGGGCATTTTATCCGTAATCGTATGCCACCTGGCAGGCGATCCTATCCAGTGATCATTCAGCATGGGTTATTGACAAACTGGATGCAGTAACCCGGCACTGAGAGCACAGAAGTATAAGCCGTGCGTTTAATAGTATCTCCTTTTCTTTTCCTCTCACAGGTATTGAAGCCTTGAAGCAGGCAACGCGGCGCTACGCTCGAAAACAGAACAAATGGGTTCGCAATCGCTTTCTAAAAAGTAAGATCAAATCTTTTAATAAAGCGAATGTTTAATGTCTAAATTCAGGCTGAAACTTTCTTGAACACACTGTGTGCCAAATTTCTTTAGCAGGTTTATTTAGTATTTCTTAGTCTGAGTGAGATGTTTGTAAGCTGCTCTGCTGCACACTCTGTCGTTTTTGTGCAAATGGTGGACACGGCAAATATCACAGCAACCAGTGATGCTGTCACACCCTGTCATGCTTCCTGTTAATGCCTCATTTTTGCAGAAAGTCACATCTGTTTTCCCTCCATTCATTCATGAGCTGCTCTATCGAATGCATCAGTGCAGAGAGCATGCACATTTCTGATGAATGACTGATCTTGATGTGTATTCTGAGTAAACTCTGCTGTCATAAGTGTCTTTCTCTGCATGGCCTGTAAGCTAAAGCAATTGCATCTGCTTTAAATGAGATGGGATTCGCACAGGTTATTAAGCACACAAACATGGACCTCCGGTTTTAACCGGACAGGTAGGACTAGGGAAATCTTAATGGTTAATTGCAACCACCAAAGTGCTTTACCTTTATGTTCCTTGGCTGATGCTTTTTTCTTCTTTTTCAAACCAGTCCCCTGGAACTAGAAACGAGCAGTTTAGTCAATTGCGGGTTCACATGAGTAGGGGCTATAACCATAACGTGTAAAACTTGCTAATGCTGTTTGGCCAGAGCGAATACAGACCTCGAGCACAGACTAGACATTTGTGAAATCTCTGTATCCAGTTGAATTTGCAATTGTTTGTAACAGAGAGGGTGTGACAAGAAAAACATTTTTGTCTGTAGATGCTCATGTGCGAGTGTGGCTCTGAGGTCATTATGATAGTGCTGAGAAAAGAAAATCAAAAAGGTACAGTGACGTAGTGATCAGTGAATTGTTTTAGTGCTATAGTTAATACTAGTGCCTTTTGCTGCTCTAATTGAACTAACATGCCTTTGGTCATGGTTAAGACCTTCCAGTGTGGCTGCTTCATAGGTGGCCTTAGCAGATCTCCTACTCGCCAGTAGGAAAAAGCAATACAGTTGAGATCTCCTTGCAGAAACTTAGCAGCAGCGAAAACAAGAGACTACATATGATTTTACAGATTTCACAGTACAGAATATCATGGTTCATCACTTCTGTCACTATCAGTGATATGTATATTGTACCACTGATGGTTCCACAAATTCATATCAATTATAATCATATCAATTTGAAATTATCTGAAATGCTTTACTCAACCAATATCCATTAGACTTTGTTCTCAATATAAAATATAATATATATTTGGAGAAGTTAACATGAATTATAACACCACATACAGTAGGTTAATATTATTACGGCTACAGTTTTTATGTCACTTATGGTCAAAGTTCCAACCGTAGAAGCATAAAATCATTTTATATCAATATTTTATTTTATTTTTTAAGAGGCCATAAAATTACTGGCATAATGTACAGGTATTTTAATAAATTCATCTTTCACAAGTAGGGAATAATTTACAGCATGATTGAAGACATTCATCGCCTTCTTGGGGTTAATTTCCTAATAATGTCCGACTTTAAATTATTCCTTACTTGTGAAATGACATATTTAATCAAAATTTTACTTTATCTAATAAATCAATCACGTCTGCTACTCAATGCATTTACGTATGTAGAGGCGTTCTAAACAACTTGCTGACTAAGCATCAGAATGGGGAAGAAAGGTGATTTAAGTGACTTTGAACGTGGAATGGTTGTTTGGGATAGACGGGCTGGTCAGAGTATTTCAGAAACTGCTGATCTTCTGGGATTTTTTGCAATCTGTCTCTAGGGTTTACAGCGAGTAGTCATAAAAAATAGAAAATATCCAGTGATCAGTAGACAAAAATGCCCTGTTCATTTGAAAGCTCGGAGCATAATGGGCAGACTGGTCCGAGACTGGTTCTTAACAGTAACTTTAAATAACCACTTGTTACAGAATTGTAAGGTATTTCCAAAGGCAAGGTGTACAAGTGGCCAATGAGTGTATGTGGTTTGAGTTGACCCAATAACACCCTGGCCTAAGCACAATACATGTACAATACAAGATATTTGAGCTTCAAGTCCGCATAAAAGTAAGGTTTCTAGCTCATGCCTGGTGGCATCGTTGTACATTTCACACAAGTTTGTTTTAAAAATGAAAACGGTCTTCTGTTAGTTTCTATTTACCTTTATTTTAAATAAAACATCTGCTAAAGCTCTATACTGTAGTAAGTTGTATGAAGTTTTGGAAAGTCTTATCCATGGCTCTAGTATTCTGCAGAGATGTTAATTGTGGCAATGTGATGAAGAAAAGGAGGCTTGTTTCTTTGTAACTTCAGATCCTTGACACTAATTTTTTCCTGCCTGTTTACCATCATTCCATCCACCCATCCATACCACTCTCTTCACATCTCTTCCTGTAATGGCCCCCATCCTGTGGGACTGACTTTGATCCTTTTTCCTTCCCGCTCTTTGACTTGATGTCAAACCTCCTCCCACCCTGCCACCACTTCTTACCGCTCCACCACAATGACTGGATCATGTCTCGGATTTCCTATGCCATTCGTTTATCTCAAACCTCCCACAATCATGATTGTTTCTTCAGTACTGCATGTAGGCTGTGGCCACAGAAAACAACATGCTGGACATGTCCTGCTGTCTACTCTCCCTACCAATCCTGTTAGGGCTAAAGGCATGAAGTGGAAATTTTGGCCAAACCGGATTAAATGCGTGCTTTATGCCATATGGGCCTACACCCGGCTTCATAAGCCTCCATAAGGTTTTCTTTGGGCAAGTTTGCAATGGCTTAATAAGAAATCTAGCAACTAATTCTGTCCGAAAGCATGATTTATGCTTCGCTCATGTAGACTCCTAACCTTAAAGGCTATGACACTGTTAAGTTTTTAAAAATTTTAATGGCTTATTAGTTATGGCACTGAGCTAGTCAGTGCTTTCCAGTTTTTGGCCCTAAAGCAAGATATCATAAGATAAGAACAAGATAATGAATCCCTTAACTGCCCTGATTAGTTGTAAGTTATCTTTAAATAAGTAATCTCCAAACATGTGACCTAGCTACATTAGCCATCTGGAGCATGCATATACCAGCGGATATCATTGTGTAGCTCACTAAATGCTTATTTTCTGTACTCAGGATTAACACATTAGTAATTCCTCTTTATTGCCTCTTTCACACATGCACGGTTATCCTGAACTGTTCCGGACTTTACCCGGAGGAGCTGTATGTGTGAACTCATCCACACTCTATTTTCACCTCGGATATTATCATCCTACAAGTCTAGTGTATTTTCTGGGTAAAGTATTATACAGAGAACGTGTGAATGCAGTAAATGTTTCGGAAAATCACTGTGGGCGTGCTTCCTCAATTTCCCCTGTGACAAATAAAGTTTTCGGAATTTGCCTCTTGCCTAAGCACCCATAATATTTCCTCTGTGTGAATGCGCCAGACACATCTCACAGATTTTGTCCAGAGTTTATATCTGTAAAGGCTATAATTGTTTATCTCTCTTTCACTATTTTACCTCCTCTCCATGCTCTGACCCACTACCCTACTGTTTACTTAGCTAGTTGATACCTCTGTTTTAAACATGTGGCTACAGTTACGCTGCAATAGTCAATACTGGCCTAATTGGACTAACCTGCTTTTTTCATGGCCTCAGAAGTTCTATTATAATCCTGAAGAATCAACAAACTGCTCATTGTATTCTATTTATTTGTACCTGCAACATCCTGTGTGGACGGCAAAATAAGAATTTCATTGTGCAGGGAAACACGTTTCCTCACTGTACATATGACTATAAAGCTTTGAATCTTGAAGCTCCACACAGAAATTGTTCCGCAGTTACCCCACCCGGGATCGAAGATGAGTCCTTCTTGCTGTAAGGCTACAGTGCAACCACTGCGCTACCATATCACCCCACAATCATGACAACGTTTTCAACATTCTGTGGAATCCATGCCATGAAGAAATAATGATGCCATGAGAGCAAACATTTAATTATTGTATATACCAATAGATCTAATGGGTTTGATATTAGTAGGCTGTAGCTTCTTCACTATAACATAAAATTTCAGAACTCCTTCTTGGCTATCGTCAATCGTGAGCACAATCCAACAGGCATGGTTTTAATTTATTTACCCCAAACAAGTCTTTTGGAATTTTGTACCTTCATACAAATTACAAGTTTAGAAGTACAACAGATTCTAATTCCACTTTTACCTCCATTTTAAGTTTTGACGCAGCTTCTAACATGCATTATACTATGCAGCTTGCACATGGAACATCTCTAGACATTATAATTACATTAATGCTTTGGAGTGTTCAGCAAGTTAATAAATAAATAATGAAAATGAAGTGTGTCTGCAACTGTGAAAAAGAATTGCTCTACTGTTGTTTGCTTTGATATAGTCTTGTACTATACCCAAGGCTTTTCAGAGAGCAGCAAACAGCAAAGTGAATAAATGACTCACGACTCAAATGCAATGCATCTTGTCACAGGTGTAAAGGTGATAGAGCGGATCTCAGAGTGAAATCTCTTCATTTCTTTGTGTTGCATTCGCCGCCACACAGAATAATTCTGCCATAAGCACTATGTCACTTCTTAAAATCTCATTCAAAATGCATTTAAGGGAAGTAATCCTGTAGTCGTAGTCATACATGGGCACAAATTCATTCTAGTGACCCTCATAATACTTCTAATCCAAGGGGACGTCATACATAGACACTAAACAAGCACAGATTTGAATCCCATCCAGCACTCAGCTTGTATTCTCAAAGAACACCTGAATTATATTCAAACAATAGTAACCCTTTACCTTTTAGAACAAAGATTCTGTTAGAAATAAACTTATATGTTCGAAAGATATAATAAAAAAGACATAATACTAGCAGAGACATAATACTAGCAGAAAGACATAATACTAGCAGAGAAGCAAGGTCGTCATAATGTTGTGATTAAGGGAATTCATTGCTGTTTGAACTGGCTAATCTACTGGGATTTTCATGCACAACAATATCTAGGGTTTATAGCGAATGATCCAAAAAAAAAAAATATATATACACTGAGCAGCAGCTGGGTGGATGGAAATGCCTTGTTGATGCGGGAGGTTAGAGAAGAACGGCTAACAGGTTCAGGATGTTAAAAAGGCAACATTAACTCAATCAACCACTTGATACAACCAAAGAATTCAGAATACCACCTAAGTATGCTAAGAAGAATTAAGGCAGTTTTGAATGCAAAAGGAGGCGTAAACCTTTACTAGCAAGGTGTACCTAATAAGGTGACTAATGAGTGTAGATACTAATAGGTAACTATTTTCAAATCATTATTATTATATGAAATTTGATAGCTTTAATTATTAATGCTTTTCTCAGCATGATGGGACAATGTGTAGGACAGTCACTTCACATTAAGAAGGGTAGGGATACCCGGGCCCATTCTTTGTGGCGTTTTTTTGTTCTCCCTCTGTCTACATGGATTTCCTCTAGGTAATCCAGTTTCCTTCTACAGTCTATAAAACCTGCAGTCAAGTTAATTAGAATAATTAGTACCTCAATCTTAGACATAAGTGTGTGAGTGTGTGTCATACGGTGGAGTGGCATTCTGTCTAAGGTTGTTCTCCATGCCCATGAACACAATTAGGTGGGTATTAAAAAATAAATGAATAAATGCTTTTCTCATTATCATTAAAGTAATAACATTTTTACCCCTACCTAATTTTGACCGCTGCTCAATTTTTAACATGTTTTATATTGTAAGGGAGTAAGTAAAAACTAAATAACCTTTTCTTTGTAAAATTAGAAAATAAAAAATATCCTAAGTGGTAACTGCTCCTTAAGATCAACAAATTAACCAAATTAAATTTATAATTAGATACAAATGATTGAACACAGTGAGGCATGATTGCAGCCCGCCCTTGAGACTAAAACGAACTTGGTTAATCACAGTGGGAAGTAGGCACTACAGAGTTTCTACCAGCTCATTATCACATGATTCTAGACTGGCACAAAAAGATTATAAAATATTAAAATATTAAACAGTTATTTAAAATACTAAATACTTAAACAGTCTAATAACCGAGCCTGGACATACTGGTTGTAACACCCAGAGGTCTGTGAGACAGCAAGACATGATTGCAGCCTGCGCTTGAGACTTAAATGAACTTGGTTAATCTCAGTAGAAAGTAGGCACTATAGAGTTTCACATGATTCCAAACTAGGTAAAGAAAGAGCGTATAATATCAAATATCGAACATATAGTTATAGTACTTAGATACTATAGTACTTATAGTACTTATATACTTAGATACGGGGCAGTCGTAGGCTTGTGGGCAGTCGTAGGCTTGTGGGGCAGTCGTAGGCTTGTGGTTAAGGAAGCAGCCTTGCAACCAGAAGGTCCCTGGTTTGATTCCAAGTACCGGCAAGTCATGGCTGAAGTGCCCTTGGGCAAGGCACCTAACCCCCAGTT
>JAOUQT010070625.1:0-10289 GCA_025769995.1 Xyliphius kryptos
TTCAACCAACCAAAGTGAACTCATGTCCCTCCATTCCTCCTCTCTCTCCATTGGCTTCCTGTAGCTGCTGCATTCAGCCAGATGAAGTAATGTGCAGGGTTGATGGTACTACTGACTGTGTTGTTCTCTCATTTGTAAGTAACTTTGGATAAAAGCGTCTGTTAAAAGACTAAATGTAAATGCTTTCGCTACCTGAAGGCTAACCGAGAGGAGGAGGTGGAGCTTCTTCCCAATGGCTATTCAGTTTCTGAACCAGGACTAAACCAAACTCCATCCTACACGCTGTTCACAATATCTTTCGCCACTTTAAGTGCACACATGGAGGCACATTGGATTACTTTACCATTTTTTTTGTTATTTATTTATTTTAATTACTATTCAAGTCCTTCAACAGTATTTTTTTTGCCCATCCATCCATCCATCCATCCATCCATTATCTTCCACTTTTTCCTCTACGGGGATAACATCTTGGGTGCTGGGCAGATACACCTAGGACAGGGTACCAATCCATCACTGGGCACACACTCACTCACAAATCCACACACACAAACACACACTATACTGACTAGGGCAATTTAGAGCATTCAATTTACCTGGAATCTACTGTATATCCATGTGTCAGGAAACCGGAAAAAACCCACACAGACACGGGGAGGACATGGAAACTCCACCCAGATTGGGATTCGAACGGGGAACCCCCAGTGCTGAGAGGCGAACATGCAAACCACTAAGCCACCATGCTGCCCTGTGTATTATTGTAATATATTTATTTTTACTTAACAAACTCTATTCTTAATCTAATCTCAACTATTTTTATTACTTGTGGTGGCGTCAAAGCATTTCACTGTTATCTGTACGACGTTTATCTACGCACATGACAAAAAAACTATGTTTTGATTGAACAAAATGCTTATTCTTATTAAAAAATGATTTCTTTTTTTATTGACCTCAGGTTCATCATCCTGCTGAATGACCTTTTGGAAATTCTCACCATCAATTAATTTGCGGACCCTATCTGTAGGATTGTGAGCTCCTGTCCTTACAAAGAAGAACTTAAAAGGTATGGTTCTTATTGTACCAGTTGTTTTGGACTACAGTCTGTAATTGTGTCCATCTATACGTCAGTGGAGCTGATATGATGGACAGTGAGAGCAGAAACAGGGAGGTAAATGGAATACCGTGACTCAGGAGTTATATTCATGTAGAACTATGAAGGTTATTTATTTAGTTTGCGGACGTCCATCCGATCCATCAGTAAGAGAATAGAGTGTAATAAGTCCAGGACTGAAGCTCCTCTGTGACGGCGCGAGCCTCTATTTCATGGCACAGTAAGTCGAATGCAGAAAGATTCATTTTCTAATTTCACCTCGCCGCTCTTTCCGTTACCGAGCTAATAGATGCAGGGCCATACATGATTAATGAAGCCGGCCAGCCGGGCCAAAACACTCAGCCTCAATAATTCATATTTAGGTCCGGGTGATCAATTTCTCTTTCTTTCAGTCCGTTCCAAACGCATACACTTTTTATTCATCTGTTGCTCTTTATTGTGTGCAGCCTTTATTCTTCTGTACGTTACAAACACATGGAGAGGCCACATGGTATTAACTTTGAACGTAGATGTGTAGAAAGTAAGGAGAACATACAAGAACATACAACATTTGGTCATTTTGCAGACGCTTTTATCCAAAGTATTCCAACTTGATGACTGGGATCGGAACACAGGGTTCATACAAAATCCCTGGAGCAATGAGGGTTAAGGGTCTTGCTCAAGGAGCAACATTAGTAATTTCAGTGGACCTGGGATTCCAACCCACAACACTTAGATTGCTAGCCCAACACCCTGACCACTGAGCATTCACACCCCTTTGATACAATCAACCACAGAATGTAAACCAGTTGTAGCCGGTACCCAATCATCTAGATCAGAAAACTTCAACCTTGTTATTCCGTGAACCAAGGTTCCAATGGTCTTTCAAGGTTATAGTTACCGAATGTTGATCATCTCCCATTAAGAGGCTAAAGCGTATAGGATCATCCTCTGAGGGAATCCATGAATGGTCCACATGGCGCTAGTGTAACTTGGTGTATATCTGTACATGTACCAAAGCTGCATGCTTTAGAAGGCACCTCTGAGACAAGATATTTTCTGAGCTTTAAACGTTGGGGAGAATTCAACTATAAGGTCACCTTTGGAGAACTTTAGAGAACTTTGGAGTGATACCTTTGGAGACGTATAATAATTATTTAAACATGCAAATATCCTTTGACCGTTTCCCAACGTTCATGTCTTGGCATTGGGTCGCGGAGGAGATCTCAATTTATATTCAAAACTTCTACAGATTTAACGGCTGATTTTATTCAAAGTGTCCACAACATCAACAACATCCTTCATCCAGGAGAGCATCTGTAAGGTCAGACCCTTGCCCACAGTCTCCACTCTAGTTAATCCCTAATGTGCTTCAGGTTGAGGTCAGCTACTCTATGCAGGTCACCAAACTCAACCAACCTTGTATTTGTTCAGTACAACACAGTCATGGAACAGAAAAGGGCGTTCCCCAAATGTGAAAGAAAATTGGACTCCAAAAAATCTTGAAGATAAAACATAAGAATTTAAACCTAACTGGAGTTAAAGCATCTGAGCCAATCCCTGATGAACAGCTATGCCGAGCCTGAAACCCAAACGAGCAAGAGGAAGCAACAGTGGCAAGAAAAAAATACCTGTAAAATCGTCTTTTAAGTGAAAAACCTTGTGAGGACCGAGGCACAGTGGGGGACTTGTTCTCCTTGAGTGTCCATACTTCATTGTACACAGATGATGGAATATCCGATGGAATATTTAGGAGGAATCTATGTTCCCATGTACTATCTCAAGTTCCTTACTGAACTTGGAACAAAGTCACTGAGAATGTCCTAAAACCTTCAGCTGCAAGTGCACTTGAGGGCATGGTTCTTAGTTAGGGCGTAAGATCTCAGAGTCTTCACATTTGATCCAGTATAAGCTGAGATCAAAGACACGTCTCAGAACAGAATGTTAACAAACACCGAGTCCAGAACAGAATGGGTTACGACTTCAAAAGACAAATCAGCGAACGTTAGCAGCCATCAGCTCATGGGTTTGTCCTTCAGATTACCGCCAGTGTGGTAGAGCTGCAGACAGAAGGCTTTAATCCACTGGGATCTGATTTATTCCACATTCTACACAAAAGATAGACAATGATTTTAGAATCGGAGCTTAATCACAAAACCGCTGAGGAGCAAAAGATTCAGTCCCGTATCATCCAGCTCCCTTCATCCTTCTGATTGTTCAGGATTAGATGGGGTTGGGATCAGGGTTACACCAAACTTACTTTTATGGACCACTGGGGCACAGGAACATGAAAGGACCTGTCGCAAACTCTTCAAGTGTAAAGGTAGGGGGTTGGGCTATCAATCTGAAGGTTGAGGGTTCATCTCCCAGGTCCACTGAAGTTACCAATGTGGGTCCTTGAGCAAGACCCTTAAACCTCATTGCTCCAGGGTCCTGTTTTAACCCTGTGTTCTGACCCCAGGCATCAAGTTGGGATATTTGTAAGGCGCTTTGGATAAAAGCGTCTGCAAAATGAGTAAATGAAGGTGTTTAGGATTTCTGTAACGAGATTTTCCAGAACCTGGATCTTTTATAAATATACTAGCGGAATACCCATACTGCACTATGTTGGAGAATAATGTGAAAGTTGAAAGGCAATTGTTTCTGAATGAGTGATGGCGTTTGGAGTTTATATACAGTACAGGCCAAAAGATTGGACACCTTCTCAGTCAATGTGTTTTCTGTATTGTAGGTTCTCACTGAAGGCATCAAAACTATGAATGAACCCATGAGGAGTTATGCACTTAACAAAAGGTGAAATAACTGAAAACATGTTTTATATTCTAGTGTCTTCAAAATAGCACCCTTTGCTCTGATTACTGCTTTGCACACCGTTTCATTCTAATTAATGATACTAATGAACCCTTATAGCCACATCTGAAAACCCTTTCAGAAGTCTACCTCTTGAAGCTCATTGTGAGAATGCCAACAGTGTGCAAAGCAGTAATCAGAGCAAAGGGGGGATATTCAGTGAGAACCTGCAATGTAAATAGTTGTGAAAATACCGAAAAAACGCATTGAATGAGATGGCGTGTCCAAACTTATGGCCTGTACTGTATATTTGAAATGAACGTATTATTATAGAGTGAGGTTTGGGGCGATTAAAAGTCAGAAATGAATATAATGTGAGTTGGGACTACGGTGTCCACGCACTTGCTTTCTTCCTTGAATTTTTCAGCAAGCTTTCCATTGGAGGTGTTGTGTGCCATTCCAATTGAACAAACAATCAAACGGAGGAAGCCGAGAGCCTGTTTCTCCAAGGACATGGTATGTAATCATGGTGTCAAGTTTCAGCCTTGTAGGTACTCGGGAAGACCCCGATGTAACAATGGTCTTGCAATGGAATGTAGGAAAGTGAAAACCCGCCAATATTTTGCCTTGTAGGTACTTGGGAAATGGGAGAATTGGTGATGAGTCAGCAAATCAGAGAGGACATTGGGTTTATAGGTATAGATGAACTGAGGGCACGTTCGGAGCTACTGCCCTCTCCACTGCCTCATACTCGCCAAGACCCCAATGCATCCGAGGCGTTGTGTTCAATGGCGACTCTGAAGGAACAATTGAATGTTAGAAACATTGGAATCGAGAGGAGATTTGTAATATGGAGGTTCATATGATGTTCTTTGTTATTAAATCCCGGTTCCGCCGTTTCAGAATGAAAGCTGAGTCGTTGTCGCTGGTTCTCAGCCGTCATGCCACTTGGTTTATATCTTTATGTCTGTAGCAGCGGGAGATCACAGAGTTGGACTGTCACTTTCACTG
The DNA here is from genome assembly GCA_025769995.1 of Xyliphius kryptos. Taxonomy (NCBI): domain Eukaryota; kingdom Metazoa; phylum Chordata; class Actinopteri; order Siluriformes; family Aspredinidae; genus Xyliphius; species Xyliphius kryptos. Next base: position 4,889 of record JAOUQT010070625.1, read on the forward strand.
TGAAGACTTTATTGCTTGCTGTGTTAAGCATATGGACCTACTGTTGCCAGTGGCAACTGTGATAAAGAGCCGGAGACGGAGTGTTGAAGGCTTTTGAGACGTCTGAGTTATTCTGGGAAGAAGGCCGAGAGAGAATCCTTGGCACATCTCGGATTTCTGGAGGGTCTCCGGCATGTCGAGTGTGAGGCATTCAAACAGACAAAGCCTCAGAAAACAGAAATAAGAAGCAACCTGAGTGACTTTAATGAGTTACGATAACGACTGATCTCAGAGGGAGAGGAAACACCGGCTGGACTCAGTTAATGGACAAAAGTATTGACACGCTCCATGTTTCATTCAGTCCCATTGTACAGGGGAATACACTTGGGTAATTAATCCTGTAAGCTTTTGCAGGACCAGTAGAGGGCGCTTTAGCAGCTTCTGGGGAACGGGCAGAACCGATAGCCCCTTATTTAACATTTTAGATTTCTGATTTATTGCCGCGGTCAAGCTATTCACGCTTTAGCGATTCACAGTCAAGTCATCCATGCTTTAAATGTAAATACACAAATATGTGCGATATTCCAGTGTTTTGCGCACAGTATCAAAAGTACTTATACATGCACACACGCACACACACACCAGTCATGAACCGGCATGTGGCCACACCTTCCCTGCCTCAAACGCATCTCATTTAAAATGTGTTCTAATATTGCCTGTTGGATTCGGGAGCGCCCTCTGCAGAGACGGCTGTTTGGTGCGTAGATGGAAGAAGCTGAAGGGGAGGAGTCAGATCTCCTGCCACATTTTAGTCTTACAAACTGACATTCAAATGAAGTTGAGCGCCTCTGCTGGGAAATTTACGAACTTGCCGCCTGAAAAAGGTATCCATCCATCCAACCATCCATCCATTATCTTCCGCTTGTCCAGGGTTCGGGTCGCGGGGGCGGCAACCTAAGCTGAGAAGCCCAGACCTCCCTCTCCCCAGCCACCTCTACAAACTCAACTGGAGGGATTCCGAGGCGTTCCCAAACCAGCCGGAAGATATAATCTTTCCAGCGTGTCCTGTGTCTTCCCCTAGGTCTCCTCCTAGCTGGACTAGCCTGAAACACCTTCCTGGGGAGGCGCTCAGGAGGCATCCTTACTAGAGGCTCGAACCACCTCAGCTGGCTCCTTTCGACGCCTGGATGACCGAGCTTCTCCGGAGCGAGAGAAAGAAAAGTATCCAATCATAAGAAAATACACAGCATTTTTTGGATCAACCTACTTATGTGAATCAACCTCTTCCCCCCTCCCACACATGAAAATAATCTAGTCCAGATTTCGGTCATTTGGAAGCCTGTTTGAGAACAGTTGCTGCATCAGCAGCAACTGTTCAGACTCCTCCCACCTGGCTGACATTATTCCCCGCAGGTCATCATAATGACAGTGTTTTTTTTACTGGATTGCGGTTTGTAATAATCTCAACAAAAGGTTTAAACATTAAAGCTTTAAAAAAAGATTACGAAGACCTGTCTACTGGAAAAAATAGATCTAAGGCCAGAAAAGGGTGGACACACCTGCTGTAGAACAAACAGAGAGCAGGCGTCCATATATTTGTGTATGTGCGGTGCATAAGGAAGAGGGAAGAGCCCGTTCTGTTTGTTTACGTCTCCTAAATAGCTTCTCAATGTGCTTTCTCGTTAGTTTCTTTCTCGCTCTCTTTCTCTCTCTCTCGCTTCGTATTGTGATCATTAATCCTCGGCTTTAGCTAAAAACTGATCAGTCATGTAAGACGCACATCCAGCTCGCACTCGCAGGCGGAACTGGCGAGTAGTGCTGATGAAACAGCTATAAAATATGCATTAGTTTAAAGCTGGGGCGGTTTAGTGAACCCATTATCACCCGGGCGTATACGTGTTGAACATGCAGTTAGCACGGAGGCTAAAAACAAACGGCGTTCCTACAAAGAGCTTCAGCCCATAAACTGCTGCACCATCAGTAATCACCTCATGCATTCAAAGGTGTGTCACACAAACGAGTAACGGTGGATGATCCTCAGTACTGAGGTGACGTTGACCTGGTGGTGGTGGTGGTGGTGTGTTAGTGTGAGTTAGTGTGTGTTAGTGTGTGTTAGTGGGAGTTTTGTTGGTACTAGTGGATCAGACACAGCAGTTTTACCGCAGTACTGGAAATCCTCCAGCAACACCTGCACTGTCCATGGTCCTGATCATCAGAGAACAAAGTAAAGGAGACCAAGAGAGTATGTAGAGAAAAAACTGGACTACAGAATGGAACTGTAGAACTACAAAGTCCATCTGTATGCTAGTTGGACATTAATAATACTAGCCGACTACCCGTGCGTTGCTACGGTGACTCACTTGAGAGACTGACCCTGAGATTTGTTAATAGTCATTGCGAAGCACATTTTGGATTGGGTCCCCTGGTGGGCTCTTAGGAATTGTTTGGAATTATTGATATCACTATGAGTGTAGAGGTTATCCTATATATCTCTGTCAAATTTGAAGTATGTGAGGTGCATGGAAATGTCCGATTAAAGCAGGACCCATATTTTGGATTGAATTTTTGGGAATTTTTGATATCTCAATGAAAGTGGAAACCATCCTGGACATACCTGCCAAATTTGAAGTTTGTGGGATATTAGAGTAGGGTCTATATTTTGAATTGGGTCCCCTGGTGGGTCCCCCGTGGGAATTTTTGATATCTTAATGACTGTAGAGGTTATCCTATAGATCTCTGCCAAATTTAAAGTTTGTGTGGTGAGTGGAAGTGCCCAATTTAATCAGGGCCTATATTTTATTGGAATTTTTGCTATCTCGAGTGTAGAATCAATAGGTATTGGTATAAAGATAAAATGAGGTGTAGCAACAAGTTGGCGAACTTAATTAACATCCGTCAAGCAGTTGGACATCATGAGTAGCTTTAGCATGAGACCACAGCGGTCTCTTTAACGTCATGCTTTACTGGAACCTGCTGGTCTGATCAGACCTCGGTAATCAAACATGTTGTTTACAAATTCCTGTCTTTATAATGTGCATTACATCACTTCCTGCGCTTCGGGCTAAGGGGCGCTTCTTGTCGCGCCCCCCTGTAGGACTTGCTGTTCCATATTCCAGCATAATGCTCTCCTGTAATGGCACGTGAAAAAGCAACCAAGCAGCTAATTGAGATCTGCGCGTGTCTGGGCCCGGCGAGGCTGCGGGGAGCCATCTGCCAAATGTTCGGCACGTCGTTGTTCATTTCGCGCCGACATCAACAGCCCTCAAAGACAAGACGCTACTGTAGAGCCACAACCTCACAGGAGGTGAGTAGGAGCCGACGAGAGAGTGTGTCAGGAGGACATTGTTGGGGAGATGATGCTTTGATTTGATTTGATTAGATGTAACTAGACAAACAATGCGGGCAAAGTAGCATTAACTTCAGTTAAAGTGGGCGTAGCCACTTAGAGATAATGGTATTAGGTTAGCAATCTTAAGGTTGGGGGTTGAGGTGCAAAGTCCACCAGTGTGGTTCCTTAAGAAAGGCCCTTAACCCTCATTATTCCAGAGGTCTGTATCAGGACCCTGTCCTCTGAAGTCTAACCATTAATTTGAGAAACCTGGACATCACTCTGATTAAAGCATCTGCAGAACATTTTCATCTGTATAATCCCAGAAGTTCTGAGATGTCTTAGCTTCAGAGTTTAACCAAACCCGGAACCCTACGCTTGATACCTGGTAAGTGAGGACACCTCCCCCACAGATAGCAAGCTCATGTTCCAACTCATGAAGCCGCTCTGTTTTTATGAGCTTAATCATTCTGTTAGACCAGAGTTCTGCTGTCTGGTGTTGGAAACGTTCCTTTAGTCCACACTCCCACTCATAAAAGAAACCAATACCCCGGTCCCGCGGCCCCCGGGTCCCTGGTGGGGATTTGACCTTGCCAATAAAAGCTTGTGTCTGATATAAAGCTTTTTTTCTGGATCTCCGGGGGAACGTATTGCGTTCCATTAGACATCAGATGCAGCTCATCTCTCCGGGGACTCACTCCCACTGCCGCAGGTCGTTCAGACCTGGATTAGGTTCCTATCTTTCTCTCTCACGCTGACTCTCTCTCACCGATCCCGTTTCCTGTAGGTGCCGTGATTCATTTCTCTTCAACAGGTCATGCGGCGCTCACAGGTCCAAGCCGCTCCATCATGCTCGGTGGCCTCGTCGGGCAAAGTTATGGATGGACGAGCTAATCCATCATCTGAGATCGCGTTACTGGAGGGAAGGAAATGTATCAGGTGCCATGCCTGGTTCTACTTCATTACCCAGGAACGTATTGGAAACCCTGACAGGTGAGAAATAACTCGGTATGATGGAGCTCATTGGAACATCGATGTAGCAGACGGTGGACGTCAATAATGGCGTGTCTATCTGCGTCACGCGGTGGAAGTAATATAGGCCATAGCGATTCAGGTCACCGAACGATGGGATGGAACCGGCTGCAGATTTTTGAGTTTAATGCAAAGAAGACTTTGAGACATCATCAACAGACCTTTTATTTCCCTCGCCCTCATCGTCTCACAGCATCATGGCTCAGTTAATGTTGCGCATCTTATTTTTTAGGGTTCTGTGATTATATTCTATAGCATACAGCTGATGTTCTGAAGGGTACAGAATCGAATCATCAGCTGAAGGACCATCTGCCCAATTGGTCAAGGGTCCCTGTTGCTGTCTTTTTATTAAAATGTTTTAGAAGGAGGGCATAGCCCTGGAGAAGTAGCAGAACAGAAATGCTAATGTGTCTTTTTGAGATGTTCTGCAGCTCTTCATTGCACATGATCGATACACTCAGTATTAATGCTTCAGCGTGCTAATGAGTCCGTCTTATTTTCTAATTAGTCAAGGTACTAACTCACTGGTACTCCATGCTTAATGAATCTGAGTCCTAATAAGTCTTGTGGGGAGACCATGACATCTTCCTGGACTAATGCGGCTGAGTGAGATTGATTCCTGGTGTGTCCTCACCGCTTATCGCTGGAGTTCGGTGGTTTCAAACCAAGTGTGAATGATCTAAGACAGCAGGACTTTGAATAAGCGAAGTTCTCTGTTGCCTACGGAATGAATAATGAATAATTTGGGCAAAGTTTTCTTTGCATAGTTTTCCCAGCACATTTTCCACCACATGGTTTTCTTGGCACAGTTTCTTTCGCATGGTTTCCCAGTGTCTGTTTCCTTTGCATCGTTTCCCAGTCCCGGTTTTCTTGCATGGTTTTCCCAGCACCATTTCCTCCACATGGTTTCCCAGTCCCAGTTTCCTTTGCATGGTTTCCCAGTCCCAGTTTCCTTTGCATGGTTTCCCAGTCCCAGTTTCCTTCACATGGTTTCCCAGTCCCAGTTTCCTTCACATGGTTTCCCAGTCCCAGTTTCCTTCACATGGTTTCCCAGTCCCAGTT
>JAOUQT010070632.1:0-10289 GCA_025769995.1 Xyliphius kryptos
TGTGTGTGTGTGTGTGTGTGTGTGTGTGTGTGTGTGTGTGTGTGTGTGTGTGTGTGTGTGTGTGTATGTATGTGTGTTTGGATTGGCTGTTGACTATGTGGAAGATTTTTTTCAAAGTGTAGTAACAGTGAATATAAGCTAATAAAAAGAGCAAAATAAACCTTTCTGTCAGCTGTATTGACTAAAATAAATATTTGGTTAACTCTCAGTGAGGTACTTGGCTCTGCTTTAGCTTTTAGCTTATTGTTAATCTAAATGTTTAGCAGTTCCACTACCTCTGCAGCCCCCGGAATTACATTAGGAGGTTTAACAGCAAGTCTTGACCCACTGATTGAGAATGACTTGTGGATAGCACTTGTTGGCGAAAATATGAAAAAATATATATAATCATGACCATTCAGTTTTATAAAAACTTTATTTGTGACACATACCTAATAGGAAACACAGGTATCAAGTTTTTTGAATCCACTTTTTGGTAAGGAACCAGCCTTGGCGACTTGAAGGTCCCTGGTTTGAATTCTTGGACCCACCAAGTACTATGGCTGAAGTGCCCCTGGGGAAGCTACCTAACCCCAAATGCTCCAGAGCATTGTATACAGGGCTGCCCACCACTCCGGCCATGTGCGCTCATGTATAGCGTGAGTATGGAAAGTATTCAGACCCCATTAAAATTTTTCAATTTTTGTTTCATTGCCATTTGCTAAAATCAAACAAGTTCATTTTATTTATCATTATTGTATACTCAGCACCCTATTTGTTAAAAAATTTATTAAAAAGAAGAACTGATATATCACATGGTCATAAGTATTCAGACCCTTTGTTCAGTATTGGGTGGAAGCACCCTTTTGAGTCTTCTTGGGAATTATGCAACAAGTTTCTCACACCTGAATTTGGAAATTCTCTGCCATTCTTCCTGGCAGATGCTCTCCAGGTTGGATGGTGAACGTTGGTGGATAGCCATTTTCAGGTGTCTCCTGGGATGCTCAATTGGGTTTAGTTCAGGGCTCTGGTTGGTGCAGTCATGAATGGTCAGAGTTGTTCTGAAGCCACTCCTTTGTTAGCTGTGTGCTTAGGATCATTGTCCTATTGGAAGGTGAACCTTTCACCTAGTCTGAGGACCTGAGCACTCTGGAGCACTCCAGGATATCGCTGTACTTGGCCACATTCTTTTTTTCTTCAATTGCAACCAGTCATCCTGTCCATGCAGCTGAAAAACACCGCTATAGCATGATGCAGCCACCACCATGTTTCACTGTTGAGATTGTATTGGGAAGGTGATGAGCAGTGCCTGTTTTTTTTCCACACATACCCCTTAGAATCAAGACCAAAAAGTTCAGTCTTCACCGCATCAGACCAGATAATCTTATTACTCATAATCTGGAAGTCTTCATATGGGCTTTCACATGTCTTGCACTAAGGAGAGGCTTCTGTCTGGCCAGTCTGCCTTAAAGCCACAACTGGTGGAGGGCTGCAGTGATTGTTGACTTTGTGGAACTTTCTCCCAGTCCCCTACTGCCACAGTGGGGCTCAGCCACAGTGGTCTTTAGGGTTCTTCTTTAATTCTCTCACCAAGGCTCTTCCCCCATTATTGTTCAGTTAGGATGGATGGAAATAGTTCTGGTCTAGAAAGAGTTCTGGTCTTTCATTTAAGGATTATGGAGGCCACTGTGCTCTTAAGAACCTTGAGTGCTACAGACATTTTCCTGTAACCTTTGCCAGATCTGTGTCTTGCTGTCTCTGAGCTCCTTGGTCAGTTTCTTTGACCTCATGTTTATTTGCTCTAACATGCACTGTGAGGTCTTATATAGACAGGTGTGTGACTTTCCTAATCAAGTACAATCAGTTTAATTAAACTCAACTGGACTCCAATTAAGGGATGGCACCATCTCAAGGAGGATCAGAAGAAATGGACAGCATGTGAGATAAATATGAGTGTAAGAAGGTTAAAGATGACACCAGGGTTTTTGCTTGGTTCCGATTAAGCACTCGGTCCTTTTATTACACGCTCTTTTATTTCAACTTATTTACAAAGTACTACCGTGTGGACTTCTCCCACACGGGACGTCCTACACCACACGTCTCTCTTGTATCTCTCCCGCACGCCTGCTTCTGGCCTCCTTTTACTGAGAAACAGGGAAAGAGATAATGTTTCACCCATCCCAGAAATGTTACCATTTACCTGATCTGCGTTCCTGTCCCGTCTCCTGTCTGCAGACCCCGCCCATCACGCCCTCATACCATACAATAAGTGTCTCAGCAAAGGCTCTAAATACTCTCTATACTACCTGTATATGTGTTTCACTGCACGGATGGGTTAAATATGAAGGACAAAGTTGTCTGTGGGGCGGCACGATGGCATAGTGGTTAGCACGTTCGCCTCTCAGCGCTCAGTATCCCGACCTTGGTGGATTTTCCATGTTCACCCTGTGACTGTGTGATTTCGTCCCAAAGTGCAAAAACATGGATTCAATTACACCGAATGCTCATAATTGCCCCATATAGTGTATGTTTGTGTGTTTGAGTGAGTGCGTGCGTGCCCAGCGATAGATTGGTGCACTGTCTTAAACTTGTTAAGATGCATCCAGTTGTTAAATTCAGATGTAATTTTTTAATTTGCTTCCGATTCTAAAATCATTAAATGGTTGGTTTCATGGTTTTAATCCATTTTCATTCAGTCAGGCGATATCTGTGTTGCTGCAGTGGGCCATGACGTGAGCCACGTCCCTGTAGTAGTTTCAGTCATCTGTTCCTTAAAAGAGTTGCTGTGAAATCTTTCACCTTCTGTGAAATTAAAGTAATTACGCATGCCATCTGCTACATTTTGCACTTATTCCATTGTTACAAGATAAATTAAGAGAATTGAGCAGCTACATCTTCTGCTGGTCACTGAATGTTCTGTGTGAAGCGTTCTAAACATAAACCCACACAGAAAAATGATGATGCAATCGCTTTTCCTTTGCAGAGGCATTCTGGGTAACATTGAGATGTTGGGTTGCTATTTGATTGCATTGACTTGTAGTTGACAGCGGCATGGTGGTGTAGCGGGTAGAACGTCTGCCTATCAGCGCCGGGGATCCAGGTTCCAATCCAAATCTGGAGGGAGTTTCCATGTTCTCCCCATATCTGTATGAGTTTCCTCCGGGTTTTCTGGTTTCCTCCCACAGTCCAAAAACATGGATTCATTGTCAATTGGCTGCACTAAATTGCCTCTATCTGGCATGATGGCTGAGTGATTAGTGTAGTCCCTCAGTGCTGGGGATACAAGTTTGAGTCCTGATCACGGTGGAGTTTCCATGTTCTCCCCCTTGTTTCCAGGTGGGTTTTCTCCAGGTTCTTCGGTTTTCTAAATTGCCCCATATAGTATTTGTGAATGAGTGTGTCCAGCGATGGATTGGCATGGGAAACCACTAACCCCCCACCCTTCAATTTTGATGGAAACGCCCCTATATACTGTGTGTTTCTGTGCTCAGCGATGGATTGGTGCCCTGTCCTGGGTGTATCTGCCCAGTGCAAGCCAAAGCCTTCCCATTTAGATGGGGGCAGGATAAGACAGATGTGTTGCAGAGATGAGTCACACACACACTCACACAGGTGAATTTAATCCGAACAAACCATCTGAATTAAACGCTTTGAAGGCAAATTTGCCTCCGTTAACCCGCTCACATGCATCATACAAATCGTTGCTTTAGTGTTTAATTGTCAGTACAGAATAATATTAAGTTTCCAGATTTGTATGTTATTTTAACCATTTAATGTTGATAAGAGACCCAGGGTTTAGCTTCCTAGTGAGAACCTGTTGGTCTTTCCTTGAGCATTCAGGGAGGACATGTTTCATGTAGCTGCGAGGCCATATTTGGTGCGGGAGCCTCGGCTGGGATTCTCATCTTCTCTCCATCTGGATTCCATCATATTAGCGTTCTGCCTCGTTAGCTTCGCGCACTGCCTTTTCAAGACCCTGATGTGCAACAGAAGACTGGGGGAAATGATTTGGGCCGAGTCCGGGCCGCTCTTGTTAATGGCTTTGGCGATACACCAGAACACTGTGTGGTTCTGCAAGGTTCTATTGACTTTATCCTCACTGTGCATAAAGAAGATGATTGGTGCTGATTGAAATGTCAATTCCACAACACACTTTGATACCAGAGTGGAAGCAAGTCATACCAAGTGTCGATTCTATGATCTTTATTTTGGGAGTTATTTCAGTCGCAGGTTTAGACGTTTTAATTAGCTATAATTCAGCTGTTGTTTTACCCTATGCTTGGTAACCAGCCCTTTATCTTTTGTATATGCTCTGTAGGTGTAATTAGTAGCTTCTTATAATTAGTTGTAAAAATGGATTTCAGCAGCAAATATTATTAAAATTGAGTTTTTGAGATTTACTTTAGCTCGTTATATTGTATGACTATTTAATAAAAATATGTATCTATCCATCTCATTATCTTCCGCTTAAACGTCTACTAGGGAAGTGGTAGTGGAGGGGAGTGGTAGCTCAGTGCAGGGGAGTGGTAGCTCAGTGATCAGGGTGTTGGACTATCAATCAGAAGGTTGGGGGTTCAAATCCCAGGTCCACTGAAGTTACCAATGTGGGTCCGTTACCCTCATTGGTCCTGTTTCAACCCTGTGTTCTGACCCCAACCAAGTTGGGATATTTCTAAGTCGCTTTGGATAAAAGCGTCTGCTAAATAACTAAATGTAAATGTAAATGTAGGGACGAGGGGAGGGGAGGGGTGGTGGTGGTGTCCTTTTACATTTAGACATTTAGTTATATAGCAGACGCTTTTATCCAAAGCGACTTACAAGTATTACAACTTGGTTGGGATCAGAACACAGGGTTTTTACAGCCCCCTGAAGCAATGAGGGTTAAGGATCTTGCTCAATGACCCACATTGGTAACTTCAGTGGACCTGGGATTTGAACTCATGGCTATGCAGGAAGCGCTGAGCGGCAGATGTGTGAATTCCGATTTGGGTAGAGTCTCCATGTTTTCCCTGTAACAGCCTGGGTTTCCTTCGGGTTCTCCAGTTTCCTCACTCAGTCTAAAAACATAGATTTAAGTTGAATTGGCTGCTTTAAATTGCCCCTATCTAAATTGCTACTTTATAGTGTATGTGTTCCCAGCAATGGAATGGTACCCTGTCCTGTGTGTATCTGCCCACCACCTGAAACATTTTCTCGTAAATGGGCATGAAAAGTCACCCCTCGATTGTAGTAGAGGATTAAATGTTATTTGTCATGATACTAATAATTGATTTAGCAGTGATGTAGCCGTTAGCGCTTCTGCCTCACAGCAAGAAGGTCCACAGTTTGATGCGTTTTTGGGAAGCCTGAGTGGCTTTACTCCATGCTGATGTACATTGGTGAAACTCATTGCCCAATCTGAAGCTTGGAGGATCAAATCCAAGTCCACTAAAGTTACCAGTGTGTGTCCTTTAGCAAGGCCCTTGCTTCAGGGGTCTGTACCATGACTGACCCTGTACTGTTGCTTTGGATAAAAGTATCTGCAGAATAACCAACAGTAAATGTAGTAAACTGTCCTGTCTTTAATGCAATTTGTGACTTTGAATGTGCACTTCATTTGAGTGTCTGAAGGTTTTTGATGTAATATACTGTAGACTTTTTCATATTTTCCACACATACTTTAGAGTCTGGCCAAGAACTGATGATGCGGTTTTATGCTACATATGTGCGGATGCACAACCAAATGAGACAGAACACAAGGCTCTCTTAATATTACTAATGTCCTTATTTTTATTTCTGGTTTACTATTTAAACACAGCAGCTGAGGAGTCAAGAAAGAAGTGGGATTTTTACCATGCAGTCCTTTATTGGACATTGGTGTAAATTACTATTACTTATTATTATTACTAATTATAATTATGCAGTGTAACAAACCCACATAGAGAGAACATGGAAACTACCCACATTGGGATTCGAACAAGCTACACCACCCTGCTGCCCCATTATTATTATTATTTTGATTGTTAATTATTGTTACAGACACAGGGCTTTTTTTGTGTAAAGATGACATACGCTTTTGGTTGTCTTGCAAAACTGGGTGTGGCATTGGGCATATCTTAGTGGTTGGCTAAAGACATTATTTTATTTAAGTGAAAGTGTCCCTTCTGTTAGCACTCTTTTTGAAAAGTGAGGTGATAGTAAATGGAATGTGATGGATGTATGTAGACTCACATGGATGGAGAATGGATCCTGATGGTGCAAGGCATTCTTTCGATAAGGCGCTGACCCCAGTGGATGCAGGCCATCTGGATAAATTGATAGCACTGGACATTTACAGAAGCCCTTTTGCGAGGACAGGGACAGAGAAAGGGTGCGAGAGATGGAGAATGAGTCGAAGGCAGATAGTGGATGTGGGTGTTCGGGTGCAGGGCTGATACATGGATCACTGTAATTACTGGGCAGTCCAGGGCCGGTTATTAGTTTAGTAAATGTCAGGGACGTATATCAAACCCAATTTGCTCCGTAGCTTGAGAGGTCACTCATCTTCTTGGGCTGTGTCGTCTGTTTCAGCATCCAGTGCAAACACAGTGTATAGCTTTTTATAGACAAACTAAGAAATATTATTTACATGTACTGTGGCTTTAGTTACTGAACATACAATGGTTACAGATTACAGATTTGAATGGTACTATTATTGTCTAAGAAATAATCATGATTATTATGCAAATATTAGCTTTAGCAATATATATATATATATGTATATATTAAAATGTTCTTGTTTTTGTTATGTAAACATGAAATAACATTTTGTTATTGAAAAAAAACAACACATGGCTTTTGCTGAATATCAACACACAATTCTTTTGTCAAAATCAAAGTAAAAAAAAAAAAACACTATTTGTGTCCCTTAATGCAGGGTTTTTCAAATGGTGGGTCATGACCCAAAAGTGGGTTGCAGACGCATTCTGATTGGGTCACGGACAGTTTGTAAAAAAAATAATAAATGCAGTGAAGCCTCTGTTTTCGTTAACTTCGAATATCACCGGATTTGGTGTTTATCCATTTTCTCCACAAAAATTTTGTCTGTTTCTGCCAGTTGCTTTGGATTTAGTCGACTTGATCACTAGATGTGGACATGACTCATTGTACCTCTGCTTAGTTTCCCTTGAAAAATGGAAGTGAAGTTAACGCTTGATGTTCAGCTCCACCAAGGGACCAAAACACTTTGCAGAGCAGCAATCCATCAAAAAAAAAAAAAAAAAAAAAGCAGAAACACGATCGAGTTGAAAAAGGAAATCATTTAAAAAAACTACGGTAGTGGCACTAAGATCACTGAAATCTACCGCATGTACGGAAAGTCGCCATCCGCGCGAAGTGTGATTGGGAGGAATTAATTAATTGGACCAAAAGTAAATAAAGAGAAATTTGAATGCCATTCTAATGAAATGTTTAGTCTTTACGGTGGTCTTTTATATTCATACTGTATATATAATTTCTTTGTTCTGTTTTCAGTATTAAACACTACATTGATTCTTTAAAAACTGTTTTATGTATTTTGAAGTCTCTAGAAGGAGTAAACTGGATTTACATTGATTTAAAATGATTTAATAAATACATTTAGATTTTTTACTGATCTTTAATTTTGAAAAAAAAAAGGCGGATGTGCGCATGGTAGCCACCATTCATTTACCGGTTATCCTTTAAATTTGTGATGATGTTCGGAGGTAAAATGGCGAAATGCTAATTTAACCAGGGTATTTGAAAGGTGGACTTTTGTTCATTGAGGAAAGGTTTTTTAGTTTCTTAAAGTAATTGCTTTCATATTCACTTTGCATGCATAAGTATGTTTAAATGTGTTTTAAAGACTATTTAAAAGTATTTTTTTTTTAGTTTGTACTCTTTAAAAGTGGATTGCAACTTAATGACCGTGAGAAAATGGGAGCCTTGGGCTGAGAGCAGTTGAGAACCCCTGCCTTAAAGTAAGATTTTTCCTTTTGGAATGACGTGAAGAGACAAGTGTTTTGCAATTATAACTTTTGTACCGTGCGAGTTGCGTTACTTGGTATAAATTGTGTAAAGTTACTGCTACTGGCATACTATCTGTTGAGATGCTCATAGGAATTTATTGTAATGTTTTTAATTATGATTAATTGCTAGCTCATCCCGTGTGTGTGTGTGTGTGTGTGTGTGTGTGTGTGTGTGTGTGTGTGTGTGTGTATGTACAGGTACAGTATTGGTTAAATGTTTGAACACAACCCCTTTTTGCTACATGTCCTCCACTTACCATGTAGATGGACTTTGTAGTTTTACAACAACAGACTGTAGTCCATCTGTTTTCTTGTTTTTTTTTTTAGTCGCCTGTTGGTTCTCTGTTCTCTATTGGTCAGAGCATCACAGAACCAGTATTATTTGGGTGGTATATTTTTTATTATTAGTTCTGCAGTGATACTAATGCAGTGAGGGGGTTATTTAAACACCCCAGTGACACTGCTGGGATAGGAATAATGCAACCATCTTAATAATACCTGCTCTGTTGTGATACTATCTGGGTCCTGACCATTAAAACAGAGTAAAGGGGGCGTACACAGAATATAATGTAGTCCACAAACAGATGGACTACAGCCTGTAATTGTAAAACTACAAATGTAGCAAAAATGAGGCATGTCTAATATTTTAACTGATCTTGTGTTAAATGTGGATGCGCCCCTTAAGGAAAACTGATCTTGATTATTGTGACAAGTGCATCGCTACATGGCTTGAATAAAAAACAAAAGTTTACCCGTACAGATAGGTTCAGATGTAAGAGGAACCCGGAGACCCCAGCAAAAACCCACTCTACTGGGGTCTGACCATTTGGCAACAGAGTAAAGAAAGAACAAATTAACGCATCAGGCGTAGATATATTCACATCTGTCTATCTAAACAACACAAGGCTGGAAAACAGAATTCTTGCGAGGTGTAAGATAGCAAATATAGCTTTGCCCCTCCACCTACGTCGGTGCACCAGAGTGCATTCTGGGTTATAAAAATATCATTGAAGTGAGAATGAGAAAAAAAATGGATTCATACCTCATTACAATTACAGCAAAGTACACTGCAGTTATAGAACCGAAAAACACCTGGAACTTTCTCACAGCAGAGCGGGGGGCTTCTCGGATTCGTTCAAAAAAGTCGTTTTCAACCAGACATTTGACAAACTGTCAAAAAATGTCTTTAAAACAAACTTCCACATGTTTATCCTCCATCTTTTATTAGGTCCTCACAGAGGCGTGATTGTGATGTAACACTGTCTCATTGATTGCGAGGTGTAATTGCAGTCCGCAGGATTTCCCTCGGTATCTAAACGCCCCTCAGAAGAGCTGCAGTCTAAAGGCGGCTTACAGAGTGGCGCAAACGGACCGTGTATGTTTATTTCCAAAACTATTCCCGGTATGTGGAACACTACTCCTGACAGATTTGCTTTGAGGAGTGGAGGGAAGCTTGTTTACGAGACTGGACTGTGGACGAGGTGGGAGCTTATCGTACAAGCTGGATTCATTTCCTCCAGGGATTAAGTTTGTGTTTCTGGAGAGGACACATTTACTTTGGCAGAACTCTGCCAGTTCTTGAGGATTAGGGAGAATTCCGCTCAGTAGTGAAGGTGCCATTAAATAGGCCTTAGTAACAAGGTGTTAAGGTACGAGTGGTAATAACTATCTCTTTGATACCCCTCTGTACTGTTTAGGTGATGTCCATCCAATCAATGACTGATTCAACTGGGTATCAATATTTAGTGCCAAGGCAATCTGTTTGGAGCAGTTGCCGTCTTTGTGTTAAAGAACCAGCCTTGTGACCAGAAGGTCCCGGGTTTGATTCCCGGTCCCACCAAGTACTATGGCTAAAGTACCCTTGAGAAAGGCACCTAACCCCAAATTGCTCCCTGGGTGCCGTGTACAAGGCCCCCTATACTGTATATAGACTGTATGTATGCATATATATCATTATCTTCTTTTTAATTCTATACTAGCATTGCAAGGGGTTTCCCCATGCCCATCCAAGGGCGCACGGGCTTATAATTATTTAATTCAACAGCCCTATTTAAGTGAGCCCATCAACCATGCACCACGCAGCTTGATACAGGGCATGTCAATGTGTCCATGCTGTTGTACCGACGGCCTGTACGGGTTCTCCTAATCAATCATGGATGTGTTTGGGTGTAATGTAAAATAAAACAATTAGTGGGTCACCAGTGTGCCATTCCCTTTATGAACCAAGTGTATGGCGTCAAAAAGGGTCCAAAAGTTTTGTGAACTCAAAAACAGAATTCGTAAGCAATTTTCTTCGTTGCACAT
>JAOUQT010070638.1:0-10289 GCA_025769995.1 Xyliphius kryptos
CATTCCAAAAACATAAAGGTAAATTGAATGCTCCAAATTGCCCAGTATAGTGTGAGTGACTCCCCTGGATGGGCATGGGGACCCCCCCCCCCTCCCCCCGCGACCCTCATAAAGGAATAAGCGGAAGATAACGAATGAATAAATGAATTTACCTCGAATCCATGTTTTTGGACTGTGGCAGGAAACCGGAGAAGTGGGAATAACGGCTCCTTCCCGTGATTTATGCTCGCTCGCTCGTGCGTCATTAGACCATTTTGTTGTTCACTCATTAACTGGATGTAATTAATATTCCGTGGTTGTTATTGTAGTGTTGTGGTTAAGTACCGTGGACGTGCGACTCACGCAGCAGCGTATCCCTGGGACGGGGTGAATGCTCTGGACGCAGCAGTCATGGCTTACAGTAACATCTCAGTACTCCGACAGCAGCTCAAACCTGATTGGAGGATTCATGGTGAGTTTCTGCGCTAATAAATATTAAATTCAAATCTTTAAACAGCTGATTGATCCGTGATTAGGTATCATAAAGCATGGCGGTTCGAAGCCCAACATCATTCCTGACTACACCGAGCTGGAGTTCTACCTGCGTACCCCGTCATATCGAGAGCTACCCATCATTCGAGCCAAAGCAGAGGCCTGCTTCCGAGCTGCTGCCATGGCGACGGGATGTGAGGTCAGTAGTTTGAACATCCTTAAAAAAAAAGAAAGACAACTGTTGTAATTCATTCATTCATTCATTAACTTCCGCTTAACTCTGTACTAGGGTCGCGGTGGGATTCCCCATGCCCATTCAGTGAAGAACGTCTCGGGCGCTGGGAATTTTTAATGCAAATTCATACAATTACATCTTATTCTGTAATTCCGAGTCGTTTGCAAAAGTTTGGAGAGCTCTGACTGAATCACGTGTCTGTCTGGTTTTCTGTAGATCATTAGAGAAAATAGAATAACCAAAGTATGTAGAGAAACTACAAACATAGATCTACAAAGTCCATCTACCTGATGGGTGGAGCTGATTGAATGGAAAATGAGTCTAGAAATGAATAAAATGTAAATATACTGTATGTATACAGTATATAACAGGCCGTCATTCTTTTGGCAATCAACTAATTACACTTTTTGTATTTTCTTGTGGTAGTGTGAGATACAGTTTTCAAAGAATGAGTTTTATGAAATCCTGAGGAACCTCACACTGGATAAGCTGTATGAAGAAAATGGGAAAGCTCTCGGGATGAACTTCATTCCAGATGACTTCTCAGGTGAGAACGAATGTAACCTGTTACATCATCTGGCTTTCGCGAAGGAGAGTTTCTCATGCCCATCCTGGGTAGAACATCTTGGGCGCCAATCTATCACTGGGCACACATACACACACAGAGAAAGAGAGAGAGAGAGAGAGAGAGAGACTATAGGGAAAATTTAGAGCTGAAAATTTACTTTGAAACCATGTTTTTTGGACTGTGGGAGGAAACCAGAGACACCCACGCGGACACGGGGAGGACATGGAAACTCCACCCAGATCGGGATTCGAACACAGATCATCATTATCATGTAGTTATGTCACCACTGCATTTGCCACTTTATTTACAGTGTTTTTATTCTTTAGCAACTTTTACTTAATTATTCGTAGACACAGTGAGGAAAATAAGTATTTGAACCCCCTGAGACTTTGTTCTTCCATTTAGAGATCATGGAGGGGTCTGAAATTTTTATCTTAGGTGCATGTCCACTGTGAAAGACCTAAATAAAAAAATCCAGAAATCAGTGTATGTTTTTTTTAAATAAGTTATTTGTGTTCATTGTGATTTCCAGATATTTTTTTTTAGATTATGTCTCTCACAGTGAACATGCACCTAAGAGGACAATTTTAGACCCCTTCGTGAATTCGAAGTGGGAGAACATGCAAGTTATTTTACTCAGTGTGTGTGTATATAAATATATAACATCTGCAATTTTCCCCTCAGGCATCAATAAAGGATTTTGATTCTGATTTTTTTTTAAATACCAGGTTCTACAGATTTCGGGAACGTAAGCCATGCTGTTCCAGGGATTCACCCATATTTCTATATTGGCTCTGATGCACTTAATCACACTGTGGAATACACAGCTGCCTCCGGTGAGTTTACTACCGAACCAGTGGAACTGTGACATACTGACTGTCCTCAGCCTCTTGGATTGATTTTAGGATTTGATTATTTATAAATAACCGATAAAACCAGTTCTACGATTATTATAATTATCTGAACTGATATGATCAGCACACAATTTAAGTTTTAATTTAATTTATGAATCAAACCATGTTTTTCTATTATAGTGGGTTTGTAACGGCAGTAACACACAAATAACTTATTAAAAAATCATACATTTTGTCTCACAGTGGACATGCACCTAAGATAAATGTCATAACTCTCCATGATTTCTTAGTGGGAGAACTTGCAAAGTCGCAGGGTGTTCAAATACTTATTTTCCTCACTGTGACTACTTAATGACACTGACTGTTACTATTAGCTTTGAATCTTAATTATATCTTAACAATGGCTGCAAACTGCATATTCACACATACCTGTCCCACATAAAACAGGAAACCCTTAACATTATTTGCCATTTTGTAAACGTAGACTTGTGTTTTCATTGTAGATGTAAAATCAAAGACAGTAGATCATCTGTTGTTATACGATTTGTGTTATTTATCCCCTAATTAAAGGTGCTCACAGGATGCTGGTTCCAGAAAAGCCTTAATTGGTGGATTATTCTCAGTCATCATGATGGTGTCAGTGTCACTGCACTACTGAAAATCATCTACCATCCAAATTATACCTGCTCAAGAAATATATAGCGACATAACGCTGTGTGATTGTAAGATTATAAAGTGCAGTTATATAGTACTGAGTGTACAGTATATAGACAGTGTTTATTTTCCCTACGTACCCGACTTTTCTCGATGTATCTGTGCAGTGTGTTTAAAACCTTTCAGCTCTATAGTTCCTGTTGTGTTGGCAGGTGCAGAAGCAGCGCAGTTTTACACTCTCCGTGCTGCAAAAGCTATGGCCTTGACCGCTCTGGACGTGATCTTCAAACCAGGTGCGCTGGACAGCGTCAAGCGGGAGTTCAGACAGGCCAGACTCAGCTACGAGACGGAAACAGGACAGTAAAACAAACAACACGGAGACCAACACATCACTCAGCGCCTGATAAACACAATGTAATCCGTATGAAATCAATAGCACGTCGTGGGAACCAAATTGGGCAGGATCTGATGTCTACACGTGAGATTTAATTCGCCGTGATTGGAGTCCACTGATGGTTTTGCGGACTAATTATGTCAGTTATGGCATTAAACGGTTGGATCTGTCAGAACAGCACTGTTGCTGGTAGACGCAGTGCTTGAATCGTTATTGATCGCTGTGGTAATTAATAATAAACAGGATATTATGCAGTAGTCTGGGGGTGTAATTGCAAAATAATTGCCTCCACAGCGATTCAAGACTGTTCTGCTGTGAACCAGGGTGCAGCATCAATCACTCCGTTATGGTGATTTTGCAAAAATGAGACGCTGAGACCGTTTAGGCAGACATGACATGCAGAAATGAAGACTTTATTTAAACAAGCAGAACAGAAGTAAGGTCTAAACCCACTCAGTTTGTCTGAATTTCATATAAAAATGTCATTTTGCAGACACCTTTATACAAAACGACTTCTCAGCTTGATGGTTGGGGTCCGAATACAAGGTGATATGATATGGTACAGTGTGGTACACCATGATACAACATCCCTGGAGAAATAAGGGGTTAGGGGCCTAGTTTAAGGGCCTACACTGGCAAGCTTTGGTAGACTTGGGGTTTAAACCCTTAAGTATGTAAGAGAAGTTCCATATGTTATAATAATGCATTGACTGGTCAAGGTAAAGTCATTTGACGGTCTTGGGAAGATATATGATCTGATATAATAATCTCCTAATTAAACAGTAATTTACTTATACTGCACCAATTAAAATTCTTTAATGTTAATTTTAAATGTCCTTAAGGTCCTGGATATACAGTGGAATTGACAAGGCATCTCAACAAAGAGTCTACATACCAAAACCTATTCATTTGCAGAAGTAAAAAGTATTATAAAGCAGATTGTTCCACTCCTTAAATCTGATTGGCTAAGCCGTTTGTGATTATTGACACTAACACACACCTCTGAGCAATTTACATTTGTATCAATGCATGATTTTCTATACATAACTTTAAATCATTAAATACAGATAATTATTAAAAGTTTTCTGTAATTTGGCCACTAGATGGCAGTTTTGTTTTGTTTTGTTAGAGAAAAACGGTATCCAGTTACTCAGCGAACTGCGTTCACTGTAAAAACCGGACTAAATTACGTTGCGGAGGATCAGATTATTAAGGATTTTGCTTTTAATAAATCCATTTATGAATCAAATCTTGTTTTTTTTATTATAGTGTGTTTGTGAGAAATGACAAAAAAAATAGTCTCTCATTATAATAAATGTGGAGTGCGGTCTGTCTGCTTGTGTCTCTCTCTCACTGTTTGCACGCAGGCGACCTGCAGCTCCCGCATCCCTTCCTCTGACGTCCACAAACCACCGACGACACGTCGTGCCGAACAGCATCCAGAAGAAACTTTCGAGCAAAACCTTGCATGCGGCGGACTAGGATTTACTAAGAAGTTTCTGCAGGACGCTGTTCGGCACAACGTGTTGGTCTTCCTTTTCTTATCAGGTAGTTTAAAAAAGTTAAGAACATATTTTGATCTTTAAATAGGAAGTAGACTATTATTTATTCCATTAGCATGTATTAGAGGTGGGATGATAGATCAATCAGTGGAGTATCACAATATTTCTCGACACGATATTATATTGATATTGTAGCACCAAGTTCATTCATTCATTATCTTCCGCTTAATCCTTTATGAGGGTTGCGGGGGGTTCCCCATGCCCATCCAGTGGGAAACGTTTCAGGCACTGGGCAGATACACCCAGGACAGGGCACTGGACACTATCGCTGGGCACACACTCACTCACACGAACTATATGGGTCTATTTAGAGCAGTCAATTTACCTTGAATCCAAG
Organism: Xyliphius kryptos; assembly: GCA_025769995.1. Taxonomy (NCBI): domain Eukaryota; kingdom Metazoa; phylum Chordata; class Actinopteri; order Siluriformes; family Aspredinidae; genus Xyliphius; species Xyliphius kryptos. The sequence continues at coordinate 5,076 of JAOUQT010070638.1, forward strand.
TTTTTGGACTGGGAGGAAACCCAGAGAAAACCCACGCGGACACGGGGAGGACATGGAAACTCCAAGTATTTTAACTAAATACTTTCAGTTATTTGGTTATCTTTGGTATCTTAAGTACTGCACTGGATGGGGCCTTGGACATGGTGGGGCATTAGCGTAGATCCTTGCCGCAGGAGTGTTTTGGGCGAGTACAGTTGTCCTTTTGCGACCCATGCTGTGAGCGTATGCAGAGTTTGGGTGGTGCACAGTACCGTATATTGGATGGGTTTAGAAGGAAGGTGGAGCAGAGTTGTTGTGCGTGAAAATGAGTGCAGAGAGGGGCGGGAGGGAGGCGGCGGTGGAGAACCGGACTGCGTCTGCGTGAAAACAGTGAGAGAGGCAGAAGCAGATATTAAATTATGTGTATATTATAATAAACGCATACACTTCATTTTTATTATATCCATATTCTCTACTTTCAATTTAAATGTTGGCGTCATATGAGAACCAAATACTCAGATTAGAAGCTTTTTAAACGCATTGTCACACATCATACTTTTCCAACGACATCTCCACTCCACCACACATTAATTTGAAGACACCCTTGGATCGAATCTAGTAAGTCAATAATGACACAACCACTTAATATGTCGCCCAGACGAATACTCGAACGTCGGTATGGTAGTTCGTTGGGTTAGCAGGCATTTTGTAAACGGTGGCTCATTATATGATGTGCACAAACGTCTTCATCTTAATAGCAATGCCCTTTTGAAGTCCGCTGTCAGAGCGCGTCCTGCAGCATCAGCAGCGACTGTTACGAGTAGATTGACCAGTATATGACGTTGAAGACCGTGTACGCTCCGGGGAAGATCACGCGGGAGTACTTGTCTATGGCGTGCGTGTCGATCCAGATGCTGCTGTAGGAACGTCTGTTTGCTCCACGCCCGTGGGCGCTCTGTTCGCTGTTCATGGCCAGCTGCACCAGCACATGCTCGCGCTTGTCCCCGTTCACCTCGGATATGCCGTAGTGACCCGTGGTCATGGTGTCCATCTCGCTGTAGCTGCTGCTCATCATGGGGCTGGCGTGGGACATCCCACATGTGCATGGCAGCTGAGTACACAGCAGAAAGTTCCACACTTCAGCATTGAACAGAACAGTCCGCGATCTCGGTTCATACAGACTCTGAGAAATCATCCGCCTGCGCTACAGATGCTGAATTTGTTTCGTTTTTTTTACATAGTTCCAAAAGATTAAAAAATATACTGTGGACCATTTTTCAACCATTATCATGTATTAAAGGTGGTATGATAAATCAGTCTGTGTAGTATCACAATATTTCCCAGCACGATATTATATTGATTGTAGCACCAAGTATCTAAAACTATGAAGGACTAAGTTGCATAAAACCAGTATTCATTAGTATTCATTCATTCATTCATTATTTATTATTCCCCATGCCCATCCAGAGGAGAACATTTCCCTTGGGCACACACTCACTCACACATCCATTCAAACTACATGGGTCAATTTGGAGCATCAAATTTACCTTGAATACATGTTTTTGTACTGTGGGAGGAAACCGGAGAAGCCGGAGGAAACCCACGTGGAGAACATGGACCACCCAGATTGGACCGGGAATCCCCAGCGCTGAGAGGCGAAAGTGCAAACCACCAAGCCACTGTGACGCTTTTATCCAAAGTGACTTACAAGTATACGCCTCTCAGTGCTTGGGATTCCCAGTTCGAATCCCAATCTTGGTTCCATGTCCTCCCCATGTCTGCGTGGGTTTCCTTCGGGTTCTCCGGTTTCCTCCCACATTCCAAAAACATGGATTACAGGTAAATTGAATGCTCTAAATTGCCCTGTATAGTGTGTGGATGTGTGTGTGGCTGTGTAAGTGAGTGTGTACCCACCGATAGATTGGCGCCCTGTCCTGGGTGTTTCTTCCCAGCGCCCGAGATGTTCTCCCCCGGATGGGTATGGGGAACCCCCCCGCCTCTCCCGCGACTCTCATAAAGGAATAAGCGGAAGATGATGAAAGAAAAAACTGAATAAAAACTTGAATGCCAGTAGTTAAACAAAACAAATAAATATATTTATTGTAATAGCTATGAGGCGGCATGGTGGTAAATGTGTGTATAATGTGTGTATTATTTGTAGGGTTTACATATCTACATGTGGTATGTAGTTAAACTGATAAAGTTTGCATATAGTTCTTATAAACAGAAGAGTGTGTCCTTCACATGTAACCCATCCCTGTTTAAGCAAAGCACATTAAACCCTAATTGCTCTGCAGGCCATAAGTTAGGTTAAATATGGAGGAAACACTCCTCTGTGTGTAAGTACAGTTGGTAAACACTTTTAATAAGATCACCATTTTAATATGTAGTCTTTTGCAAAGTTACTTTTAAGTAATTGATTAATAACTACTGATATTGAGCAAATAATAACCTGTGCTGCAGCTCTGTTTCGCTGATGTAGAATTGTTGCATTAGGTAAATTTTAAAAGACGGTTCATTTAATAAAGTTCTGCGAATGGAATGGTTCTGATTACTCGTCAGACTCTGATGTTCTGATGAAACACTTACATAGTGAGCAAACGTAAACAGGAAGTCTTTTTTTTTTTTTATTTAAAGCGAAGCAGCCCGCTCTCTTCTCTCTGTAGTTTTGACTTTGACACCAGTGAACTGCTCATGCAGGCTACGGTCTGGTTGCTTGGCAACATTTCTATAAGTTGCAGGAAGGTGTGAATGTGGTTGTGAGTGCATCCGCAGTCTCTCGTTCCGCTCTCAAGTTCTTTTGCTGCATGCGTCTGCAGGACGTCTTCCCTGAAGGTCATTGAGGTCATAATGAAGAGTGCTATGGTCAAAAGTATATAATCTGATCTGTACAGGTTAAAAGAAGCACCACAATTATCTTATGGTGTGTTCTTTATTAATACAATTTGTCATAACAACATGATCATGAACTTCCTCCCATTTGTTATGATCTAATACTAACACAAACACTATGTATATTTAAAAAAGATATATACAAATCATCTATTTTACATGAACTTTATTCTGACTGTCTTTAGTTTGTCGATCCTTTCTCTATATCTCGCTTTCTCTTTGTGTGTGTGGGCATGTGTTTGTGTGTGTGTGTGTGGGAGGGGGGGGGGGGGTTCATGTTAATTGAGGTAACTATGGAATTAGGTTGCATGCTGCTGAACTGTTCTATCTTCAATTTCTTTATGATCTTTCAGACGTAGGAGTGTTTAATGGCAAACCTCATCTCGCCTTTTTAACAAAACCACATCGTTTCTGATGAACTCACACATTACAGTCTTCAACTTTTCTTTCTTTCTTTGCTTCAGAATGAGTATGCACCAGTGTACATTCATACAGTTAATATAAACAACAGGTTTAACCAAATTAAAAGAATGAAGTTCCTGTTGGGTCATGTGACTTCCGCTCTTGTAGAGTTCCCCTCTCCACACGGCAGAGTGAGCTTTTCTTTTTTTCTTCTGTCTTTGCTTTCTTCCTCCTCTGGGTGCTTCGTGGTGCCGCGTGTGGGTCTGTATCAGTAACTAGGTGGACTTGGTATTGCTGAGCAACATCACCAAAGGGCTAAAACCATCAGCACCATGTTGCGACGGCGGCCATCCAACGCCTCTGAGAAGGAGCAGGGTCAGGTGCAGAAGAAGAAGGTAAGACCTTATTTTCTGTAAAATCAAGAGAGCGATAGGGTCTGTATGTTAAAAAAATAAATAAGGTGATGGAGGAACGTGTTGAAGGTCCATGATGCTGCACAGATCAAAAGGAAAACTAAAATCCAACAAGAGATGATTGACATCGTTCTGTGTGATCATCTATGGGTATAAGACGTTTTTTGAAACAAGTGTCTGGATAAAGAAATAGTTCTGCTCCTGGTGTCATCGTTCAGGTGGCGCTGCATGGCTGCACAGCACTTCCTGCAGAGACAAAGACTGTCATCACACTTCCTGAACTTATTCACATCTCTTATGAGTTTCTGGAAATGGTCTGACATTAACATCTTCATCCTGTCCCGTCCTGTCCTGTTACTCAGAACCTCCATCATGTCCCTCTGAGTAGCAACCTGTTCAGCAACCACAAGTTGTAAACAGGAAAAGATTGTGTTGCAAAGTTCTGAAGATGTTAAAACTGAAAAAAAAAAAAAAAACTTATTAAAAAAGACAGTTCTGCGTTTTTTTTATTTTTTTTTATTAATTAAAAAAATTGTTAATTTATTAAAGCAAAATTTACGAGTCAATAAGGAGGCTTTGTTACCTAAAGTGCTACTTTAAAGTTTGTAGACCTTATAGTTCTGTATGGATTTGACCAAAAAAATTTCATCAGACAAAATTTATTTTGTCTATTATTAATTTATAAAAGTTATTTGAGGAAAAAAATACTAAGATATGTAAACTCTCAATATTTGCTAAAGATTAGTTAAATGTTTAAAATTAATTCAGGTTTAAATGAATAAATAAAAAAAATATATTATGGTATGGAAATCAAGTAATGTTAACGCTCATTTGATTGAAGTAAAACCAAATCTAAAGAGATTGGATTCCACCGATCCACAATATATACTAACAAAACATGTTCAGTAGTACTGTTCTGATTTAATATAAACATATATTCTCTATTTTCTTCACTTAGCATATAGATGGACATTGTAGTTTTACAGTTACAGACTGCAGTCCATCTGTGTTCTTGATGTTGTTAGTCCCCTGTTGGTTCTCTGATTTCTATCGGTTGGGAGAACAGGACAGGTATAATTTGGGTGGTGGATGGTTTATGGTCAGTTCTGCTGTGACACTGATGCGCTGAGGAAGTTTTAGTGCAGCAGTGCTGCTGTAGTTTCACAACACCTTAGTAACACTGCTGGGATAGAAATAATGCACCCACCAAATAATACCTGCTGTGTGGGGTTACTATTGTTGTCCTGACCATTAGAACAAAGTACACAGTATGTTCAAAAAGATGGACTACAGTCTGTAACTGTAGAACTACAAAGTCCAGCTTTACAGGAATGGAACTGAGAAAATTAACAATAAGTGGAGTAACAAGGGGGCGAGTCCAAACTTTAGGACTTGTAGAGTCAAACCTCAACTTCTTAGTTTTCAGATTATAGGGAGAAGGAGATTACCTCTTATTATATGTGGCGCGGCGCGACACATATATTGATCTTCCTCAGGTCAACTTTATCCTTTATTTACAAAGTTTGCC
>JAOUQT010070647.1:0-10289 GCA_025769995.1 Xyliphius kryptos
GGAGCGAGTCAGGAAACGTTCTCCTCCACCAGCATCACGTAGTGACCTGGTCACCATCCTGCAAGAAGAACGGCTTCCAATCCCTCTGACCACCGTGCAGGACTTGTAGATGTCATTCCCAAGACCAATGGACGCTGTATTGACCACAAAAGGAGGTGCTACACCATACTAATCAATTATTGGGGTCTAAGACCAGCTGTTTCAGTTTCATTGTTCAACCCCTGGAGATATGAACACGCGCCTGTAATTCTATATAAATATAAAATACTAGCGGAATAGCCGTGCTTCCCTACGGGGGAGAACCTGATAAGAAGGTGAAAGTTGAAAGGCAGAGTTTATTTATTTCAATTATTGTTATAGAGTGAGGTTTGGGCCAATGAATAAAGTGGGGGTTGGGACTACGGTGTCCGCGTGTGTGCTTTCTTACGGGTATTATTCAGAAGGTTTTCAAAGGACGCGATAAGGAATGACGGCGCTGTATTTGAGCCTTGTAGGTACTCGCCAAGACCCCAATCCATCCGAGGTGTTGAGTTGGATGGCGATAGCGAGCAAACAATTAAATGTAGGAAAAAGAGAACCTGCTAGCTTTTTGAAGGACATGGTAGGGAATCACGTTGCCAAGTTTTAGACTTGTAGGTTCTTGGGAAGACCCCGATGTGACATTGGGGGGGGTCCTGCGTTTGGTAGCGACTTCAAACAAACCATTAAAGTTAGGAAGGTGAGAAATGATTAATTTGTTCAAGGACATGTTGGGTAATCACAACGCCAACGTTCAGTCCTGTAGGAACTCTGGAAGCAGGAGAGTTAGTGATGAGTCAGCGAGGGCTTTGGCGTCTATAGGTATAGATATATATGATAAAGCGATCTCATATCAAAAGTAGATTATTATTCTTTAAACAATTGTATGAATTGTATTGTATTATTAAAATGAATGTCTAATGACCGTTTAAAATGTAATCTATAGATCTGTTCAATGTAAATAGTTGGTGAAATGTTTCTTCATTAAATAAAGATTTTCCTGGCGGGTTTTCTCTCAGACGAGTGTGCAGAGCTCCTGAGCTGTCCCGCAGTGAGCGATGGGTCCATTTAATGCTCTCAACCCTCACACGGGTCACAAAGGCCGCTAACTATAGCCAGATGTGCGTAATGTACAAACTAAGAGTCCCTCTCATCACGCATCACCCTCCACCCACTCGCTGAACTCGCTCTGCCTGGGAGCTGATCTTTAATAGCCGCCGTGACCCGAGTAAGTGAAATTTCATTAACTCCAGCGTATTGTGTTTGGCTTAATTCAATTGGCAGCTCCCAACATCGAACTCTGTAAATAAATCACCGGCTGAAGGTCAAAGGAACCAAAGAACTGAGACAAACGGGGCCCTGAATGAGACCCGGAAACACGCTGCGCTGCTAATTATTGTTATTATTGTAATGCTAATTATAAGTACGGCTAATTATTACACGCTGAAATTCATCGTTCTGCGTTTGTGGGTTTCCATATCTGGCAACTTTTCGCCAGGTTTAATTGCTGTGGGTGGGTGGGGCCACGATGTTCCCCATACAGGAGGGAATCCCAAAGCGTTTGACTTTGACTACATTTGTAAGTGTGGGGTTATCTGGCTGCGTCTCCTACACTGCGCAGATATGGAATTCCAATTACCTTCACGCTCCGACGAGGACGGCCGGCTTTTCCGTGGCGCGTGGCTCGTTATCACGTCGCAGGCGGATGAGAACCGACATGATGCTGCAAATGATTCTCTGTAGAACAATCAGTATTCATATTCTAATAGGAGCTCGTGTTCTGTAATTGTTGTACATAATACAAAGTGTTTAATCCCTTAAACATGCTGCTGCTGCTTCTTCTTCAGGCGAGAAAGTAATTCTTTATGGAATGTTTTTAAATCTGGAAATCATTGAAAAAGACACTTCCTTTTCGTTATTTTGATCGATTTAAATCATCTCGCAAGAGTGCTGCCGCTCCCCGTCTGTAGAATTGTGTGTCTGTGATTGGCTGATGATCAGGATGGGTGGGTGTGTCACCTACAGGAGGCGGGCCCAATCTGTGGATCGCACGTAGATCGCTGTGGAACACGCCACACGGTTACGAAATAAGGGACGCGGGGAAACGGCGGTTAACTGCGGTAATAGCCACGGCCTAGCTATCTGCACTTTAATACGCAAATATTCGCAGAACCGACGTGCGGACACGCCCACTGCCGCAATCGTGTCTCGTTTCAAATGTGCTTTAGACATTAAAATTGTGTGTTGGAATGGAATTGTGTGCGCGACCTCGGCAGAGACGGCTGTTTGGTGCGTACATGGAAGAAGCTGAAGGCTGAAGTCCAGGCCCTCTGTTGGGCGGTTTTGGAACTTCCAAACAGACGAAACGTGGGACTTATCCGACAGCATTTTTTGGATCAGCACACATTTTGTGACTCGTCTGGAAGCGTGCTTGAGAACCGGCATCGGCAGCTACTGTTCAGACTTCTCCCACCTGGCTGACGGCATTCAGTGCAGATCCGAATGTTTTTTTTCCACTGGATTGTGTTGTATTGTAATATGATGTGTGTAACAAGGCTTTAAGAAAAAGATACATCCTGGTAGATCACAATGACCTGTCCTTCTCCGTCAGGCCAGAAATGTGTGGACACTCGTGCTACCCGTGTGGGTCTTCAAATAAATGTTATTAACTTTCACACACACTGTTGTAGAAAACTTCAGGTTGAGTTGGTGCACTTTTCCGGAGTGGTCGTCATTTTTTTAACAAAGTCATTAACGAGGTGACGTGAGCTCCCTGTGGTTTAAATCTCTTCTGTCCCGTACGCTCTGCGCCCAGAGCGTTCTTCAAATACTTTTTGGATTCTCATTAGCAGAGAGAGAGAGAGAGAGAGATGCCCGAGAGCATTTCTAGTCATAATAAGTGCTGAACCTGCCAATCAGGTGTTAATTTTTGTTCAGCTGGAGATGATTGCCGAGTTTTGTAAGTAATCCGAGCTTAACGCAAGCGGCTGGCGACCTTCAGGCGACTGCAGGAGCAGATGGGCAGGAAAGTAGGTGGAATTTCTGCCTGGACTTGACTCTCCGGGGCAAGAATCCGTTAATGGCTGTGAAGGTTTCAGATGTAGTTTTTTTGTTGTTGTGAAAGAACCTGATGACACGAGCGAGTCGGCAAAAAAGACGGAAAAGCGTCGGGGCACATTTCAGTCACGTACGCGATGGATCCGGCCTGCGGTTAACTTGGCGGGGTTGAACCTGACCGCGGTCTCAAGGAAGGAACTTAAAACTGGAGTGACTGTGAGCCTAACCACCCATCTCTGGGTTCGGATCCTCCCCGGTCTTCCAAATATCCAAAGAATTTCCGTACTCCCAATATTCCAATAGTAAATATGGCAGCCATTTCTTCTGAAATGAATGATGGGGTGTGATACAGGAGGAGACCCAGGTCTCGGTCTCGTCATTGACCTTAATTAATGAAGCAGACGGCCTGAGTCTTGGTTTATGGATCTGTGACTTGATGTAGACGTGTCGGCCGGACGCCACGCTCTGACTGGCATTGCGTTAATCCCATGTTATTATCGTTCCAGAATGGGGCTATGAGCGTTTTGCCCGATTGCTGGTTTTAAGTCCGTGTGCAGTCGTACAGGGAGGATCAGCGGCCCTGGTTGTTCCACTGTGGTGTGTAGTTTGTACCCACTTATGAACACCCATGTTGGTGCTTGTTTGTTCTGAAACATTTCCACCTTCGCTTTACCGTGGAACGCCTTATCAAAGCCTGCAGCGTAGGGTGCTGCCCTTTAACATTCCTTCTCGTTCTGGCACGAAGGTTCTGTTTACCTTCAGCTGATGTTCATCTTAAATATGATTTATTAGCAGTGCAGCCTCTTGTTTTTGCTCAAGAGTTTGTTTTTTTTTATCATTGTTATGGTTTTTTTGGGTAAACCGTGTTTGGCAGCCGAGACCGTAAGCCCTACAGACGCCAAACTTGGAGGGTGGGGCATCTTCTCCAATCAAACTACACCGGGTGACCTATAATTGGCGATACGGTACAGCATAACACGTTTAGGCTTCTAACTTCTATCCAAAATTTTTCCCAGACTCCAAACAGATAACTTTGCAATTTGGACCCATGGGCTACACACTCCAGTTTTTGATGATCAGCAAAATTTGAGAAACTTTAATGAACTAGTCCTGGATCCTTCAGCCGACGTCATCTCTTCAGCGTAGAGCCACTTGCGTGCCATCCCGGTCCACGTAGGCTCTTCCTCTACTTGCCCCGCCCACCTCCACTTTGCCTTCAGCGACAGCCGGCAACCACTAGAGAACATACCAGCTCGCAGGTGACGTCTCCTGCCACGTGCATCCTCATCCATCCCCGGTTTCGGCACCAGTGTGGCGGGGTGGAAAAGATGAAGACCCAACGACCCAAAACGACGACGTACAGAATCCTGAGCATTTAGGTTCTTTAGGTTGCCGTCCCACCAGCTCCGTGGTCGGTCTCTCTCTCTCTCTCTCTCTCTCCGCGGTGTTCGATTGTGCAGATTATAAGGCGGCACACATTCGTTAGGCAAAGCCGCTTCTGACGCTAACGGTGGCTCCGCCACTCCCCCCATTCCTGGTTCAAATCCCAATCCGGGTGGAGTTTCCATGTCCTCCCCGTGTCTGCATGGGTTTCCTCCGAGTTGTCCGGTTTTCTCCCACAGTTCAAAAACATGGATTCAAGGTAAATGGAAGGCTCGAAATTGCCCTGTATAGTGTGAGTGAGTGTGTACCCAGCGATGGATTTCCGCCCGAGACGTTCTCCCCCTGGATGGGCATGGGGAACCCCACCACGCCCCTCGTAGAGGAATAAGCGGAAGAGAATAAATGAATGAAAAATGCTTCACTCAAAAGTTCTACAGCTTCACACACGCATTCAGCATCAGTCCCCAAGGAGGCCGACCCAATTTGGTTCTTTTATGTCTATAGGGGGTGCTATAACGGCTAGTTTGGGATGCTTTGCTTTTTAATCGTTCGTTTTGGTATTTAGATGATGTGATCGAGATTACACATCTGTATTTAGTTTATTTGTTACTGTTGTGTGTTTAAACAATAATGTGGGTGTCATATTTAATTATCAATTAATTAATTGGAATATTAATTTGTCTGGGATCTGAATTGTAGCATAAATACTACAAAGACCCATGATTTGTTATTTAATACGTTTTTACTTTCTTTTTTTATGAGTCAGTGTGTTTGAGAAACACGATCCAGGCGTTTTGCGGTTCAGGAGACCCTTTGCTTGAATTCCCTCACAGTTCTCCGCCAATAGGATCCAAAAGGGTCGAGTTAATTAGGCCATTCTTCCCATTTTATTCCCGTAAGCGTCTCAGACCCACCTGATCTTGGCTCGGGCCGTTTCTCTTAGATCCTAATAAACTAATTGATCGCAGCCCCATGGAAGAAAAAAAGTGCTCTCCAGATGTTGAGCGGCGTTCCTGAAGGTCGACCGCATGCCTTCGTCTTTGGACCAGCTGTGTCTGTCTGTGAGTGGGCAGGATTCCTTCAGAAGTCTGGCTGGAATTATTTTTATTGGGAATGGCACAGACCCTGCCCGACACTTCCTGGTGACTTTATCTGATTCACAGCCGGTTCTGCACGCCATTTTCAATCCCCCCCCCACCGGCTTCCTCAGGAATGTAGGTTGGGTGGCAGGGGCGATTTAAAGATAGCAGCAGGCGTTTGTTACGTGCTGCGAGTTTATAAAAAGCCTCCACCACTTTGACTCCGAGCTGAACATCAGGCCAACAATCAACGGCGTGCGTCTCTGTGGTATTTTCTGCTCTCTGAGGCCGAGCAAACACACCGAACCCGAGTTCCTACACACCATGAGATGAGATTGGAGTAAACGTGATAACGGCCTCCCTTTAGAGACCTGAAAATGCTTGGATTCAACCAGAACGTAGTTTCTTTCACATGAGCTCCAGCTCTGTGGGAACCACAGGAACGGTTTGTGAACGCTCCCACGCACTTACACAACATCTGGGGTCGGCGCGTGTGATTTAATGCCACGTGCCGTTACATTGCTTTAGATTTGAATTAAGTCATATTTTTGTGAATTATAGAAAAAAAAAACAGTTGCACCGATCTGCTGCAAGCTCCTTATTGGTCTCTGAGTGAATTTAAAGCGAAATTACGCACACTTGGCGTGCGGTGCTTGGAAAACAGTTTGGGGAAGGTGCCTTCCTGCTTGAATGTTTGAATTTGTAACCATTTACGTTCAGTGATTTAGCAGACGCTTTTATCCAAAGTGACTTACAAGCATCCCGACTTGGTTGGGGTCAGAACGCAGGGTTGAAACAGTGCCCCCTGGAGCAATGAGGGTTAGGGGTCTTGCTCAAGGACCCACATTGGGAACTTCAGTGGACCTGGGATTTGAACCCTCAACCTTCTGATTGGTAGCCCAACACCCTAACCACTGAGCCACCACACCCCATAACCAAACAGTTCTAGGAACCTATTGAGAACCACCTACTCCCTGGGGAGGTTTACACACCTTTAGCACTGGGTTTGTTTAGTTGTTCGGCGGATTCTACGGCGTGGGTTAATATTAATATTTAATGCAGAACAGGATGAAGGATCTGAAGGACTCGGTGTACAGGGTTCTATACCCAGCGATTATCCTCCGTTCAGGTGGTGGGTGGGTGAGTGAGTGAGTGAGTGAGTGGGAGGGAGCGCTGCTCGCTCTATCATTTCTGTAAATAGTTCTGAATGGTACACGGGGGTCAGGTGTGCGTTTATGCTGGTAGTCTTTGTGCAGCAGGATTGCGGTGGAGTCACGACTTTTTTGTTTATGATTCGGCTCATTCCAGTCCTTCTTACGGTCCTCGTGAACATCTCACACTTTGGAGGAAATAGAAGATCTGAAGCAAAGCCGTGATGCGTGAACTACGGTCAGTCCTAATGTTATCGGTCAGGAAAAACTTTAGGGCAGGACATGCAAAGTAGAGAACTACAAAATGCTCATGGCTTTACTCTGTATGTAAACGAGCTTGTTTCATAATCACCTGCAGGGGTTGGACAATGAAACCGAAACCTTTTGGGGCCAAAACAGCGTCAAACCAATGTTTTGAACTCTGGAATGTCACCCATGATGTTGTGTGCATTGTGATATTTGGAGCAAAACTGTGTTCTACACACTCTGCTCTTACGGCTGCAATGGGACATTAATGAAGATCGGCCACCAGGGGTCCAATTTACCCAGGAAACCTCCCACACACTAACATGACAGGGGTTTCATTTTCATTGTCCAACCCCCTGTATATATATATATATATGTGTGTGTGTGTATACACACAGCAAGGTCCATCAATGTGTGGACGCAGAAGCACCAGATCAAGACCCGGTCATGGTCAGCCCAATCTCCACAGCTGAAACCCACTGAGAACCTCTGGTATGTAATCAAGAGGAGGATGGAGAGTCACAAGCCATCAAAGCGGACCTGCTGGAGGTTTTATACCAGGAGTGGCATGTGGTCACCCGAAAGCAGTGTGAGAGACGGGTGGAGAACATGCCAAGACTGTGCATGAAAGCTGGGGTTAGAAATCCTGCTTATTCCACCAAATCTTGCTTTCTGAACTCGTCCTGAGTTTAAACATCAGTTTTGTTGTTTCTAAAGGAGTAGGAACTGGTTTTCTTTGCATTATCTGAGTTCTGAAAGCTGCAGCCTTTTCCTTAGTTGGACCTTTTCTCATTTTCTGCTAATAAATATGAAATTTTTGCTTGGGATGTGGGGGACATGAGTAGAAATGTGCATTGTACTCAAATATATACCTATAAACCCACATGCCCCCCTCCCCCACGACCCTAATAAAGGAATAAGCGGAAGATGAATGAATGAATGAATAGTTGATGGTATACCATCAGCCATATTGATGGTACTATTCCCCACAGAGAGCACCAAGCCTCTTAAAGGAACATGAACGTAGCCGACAAAAAAAAAATTGCTTGTAATTCTTTTAAGATACCCAAAATACAGATTCCGTAAATTTTCCGTATATCGTCCACGCCTTATTTAAATATATATTTATATATGTTTATTTGGGTGTAATTGGGGGTAAATGAAATGAGGACCGGAGGCAGGATTTCACACCGATGGTTTTTCTGCCGACACTATACATTTAAACTGTATAAACTCGCCGTGGTCGCACTCCAGATCGTGTTCGGTTTCTCTCCCTGTGGCATGTGATGTTACCGGTTTTAAAGGTCGCACACGTTCATTAATCAGAGCTGCATCAGGTGCATTACGTAACTATAATCAGTCGCCACGGAGCTCCTGCCACAATGAGCATTTAAAGAAATGTATGAAGCTGTATTAATTACCAAAAGTGTCTCAACATTTATGAATCCTTTATTCTTTTTACCTCCTCTGCCACCTCACTTATATTCCAAACCGGTTCAGGATGGTCCAAAGTGGCTTAATGGTACCCTGCACCCTGAACAAAATCATGTCTCCATGGATGGAATTATGAGTTTGGTGCAAACCCTTCTGAATCCTAAATGTTTGTAATGATAATAATAAACTGTGACACCAGGTTTCCATGGCGCCTGTGAGTTTACAAGGCCTCCTAACGTTACACTGAGTTTGGAGATGAGAAACTTTTTGAGCCTGAGGCGTTTTGTCAGCCTCAGTGCCCCAGTTTGAAACAGCGTGACCTGTTCTTCATCTTTCATTTGCTCTGTGTGTCGCTGCGTAAAGAAGCCCGCCAGGAAAAAACAAGATATCGATTCGCTTGCTTTGTTTTCACGTCCTCCCATTGGCCGATGTTAATCAACTCGCCGTGGTTTCCATCGTACACAGTTTGGGAGTGTGTGTGTCTTTGTGTGTGTATGGGGGGGGGGGTCTCATTCTGACGCGTTCTCGACTTTACAAACAACAGAAGTCTCCAGAATCCTTAAGATCTTGTGTAAATGAATGGAGTGATAATGAGACCATAAAGCCAGCTGGCGTCTCGCTCTGTGATTGGTCCGTCCGTGATGTCTCCGGGTCGTATCCCGAGTACCTGAACCGTCGTCTCTGCGCTTTCAGTCGGAAAACCGTTTTATGCAAATGGAATCCAATTTGGTTCTCGCGTCCTTCAGGCCGCAGAGCACCGCCGTTCCTCCCCGCGCATTTTAAACCTCACAAATGGGTTCGGCCGCGTGCCGGGTCCTTAATTCCGTCCGTCGTTACCTCAGAATGGAACCTGGACTAATTATATCCTTCGCAGGTGCCGCTGAGTGATAATATTTCTGTGTGGATCCGACACACGCCTGCTTTTTGGTTGCTAAATTTGAATAATTCATAAAAAACGGCACACGGTCTGATCATTTAGTCCAATTTGGATCCACATCCCTGGAATTCCTCAGACAGAAGAGAAAAAAGGGATTTTTTATTCATTAAACCCCAAAAATCGTTGGATGGTTCTTGTTTGGCGAAGGCCTACAGGAGTTACAGCTAAAATAAATATTCAGTCACAATTTTAAACAGATTTTACGTCTCACGGAATAAATCGTCTTTGTTCCATCAGAATGTGTGAGCGACCCAGTTTTGTGTTGGTGTGCGTTTCTAACTGTGTGGATGTGATCTTTTTAATAAAGTGAAACGTAAGTGATAGGATTGTAAAATAATGATCTGCTGGAACGTCTAAAAGCGCAGCGGCACCAGATGCAGAGACACAAACGGGTCGGTGCAACGCTAATTACTCTGCTGCAAGACTCGTATTGTGGAAATGATGTGTAAAGAAGCATTACACACATCACTTGGAAAATCTAACGCATTATGTTAGATTGGATTCTGTTCCAGCTGGAAAGATAAACGCTGGGTAGAACGGAGTCATGTGATTGGTTTAAATGTGACAGTTCTGATCGTTGTGAGAACTACTCGCCAAAGAGATGAGATATTTAGATTGATTTACTAGTCTGTAATTTATTTGACTAGCCGAC
This sequence comes from Xyliphius kryptos, assembly GCA_025769995.1. Taxonomy (NCBI): domain Eukaryota; kingdom Metazoa; phylum Chordata; class Actinopteri; order Siluriformes; family Aspredinidae; genus Xyliphius; species Xyliphius kryptos. The sequence continues at coordinate 9,958 of JAOUQT010070647.1, forward strand.
TACCGGTGCGTTGCTACGGTGATTCAGAGACCCTGAGATTTGTCAATAGTCATTGGGAAGCACAATTTGGATTGAGTCCCCCGTAGGAATTTTTTGGAATGTTTGATATCTCTATGAGTGTAGAGGTCGTCCTGTACATCGCTGCCAAATTTGAAGTATGTGATGTGTGTGGAAATGTCCGATTAAAGCAAGACCCTGATTTTTGATTGGGTCCCCTGTGCCCCCCCCCTTTGGAATTTTTTTTTGGAATGATATCTCAATGAATGTAGAAACAATTCTGGACATCTCTGCCAAATTTAAAGTTTGTGGGATGTGTGGACGTGTCCAATTAG
>JAOUQT010070658.1:0-10289 GCA_025769995.1 Xyliphius kryptos
ATTGGCGCCCTGTACTGGGTGTATCTGCCCAGCGCCCGAGACGTTCTTCCCTGGATGGGCATGGGGAACCCCCCCCCCCACGACCCTCATAAAGGAATAAGCGGAAGATAATGAATGTCTGTTGTTATGGCAACAAATAAATAACACATTTCTGTTCTTCTTTAACATCCCACGATCAGAAAACGCTGAACCACAAATGTGCTGGTGTTTAATCGGTCACTTGAGTTTATTAAACGACTGTAAATGATTCACCTAATTATTTACATAGATGTCATAAAACTCTTTTTTAAAAGTATATTGATCACATATGAACAACCAGAGTTTACATATTAAAGGGAAGTCAAACACAGACAGAAAAACTTATGATGTACCTCTTCGGAAATTTCCCACTGGAGACGATGAGGTCCAGGCAGATTGGGGTGGGTTTTGCCTTTGCAGTGACCATTCTCCATGTAGCCCAGCGATCCTGGATCCATCGCTAACACATGCTACAACACGGACAGGTCAGCTGTTAAACAACATCCCTTCTATTGGAATTAGACATTAAAGTGCACGTGTGGGTATATGTGAGGCCTGTACCTCCCACAGGTGGCCCACAATGGGGGCATCAGCCCAGGTATGCTCCGCATTCAGGCCCATCGTGCCGTTTTTGAACACGATCAGGTTAAAAGACTTGTCAAACCATCTGCAGAAAACCAGAGTACAATGAAAAAATGTTTTTTTGGGATGTGGGGGCTCAGTGGTTGTGGTGTTAGGATATCAATCCAAATGTTGTGGGTTTAAATGCCAGGTCTACTGATGTTACAGTGTGGGTTAAAAAGCTTTTGTAGCTTTTTAATACTAGTTTTCAATTAAGCTTAACAAACAAAGGTGATTAATGCGCCTGCCAAAGGTTACGCAAACGGTGGGTATTATGTGGGGTGATACATACAGCATAGAGAGACTTGGCAGCAGCAACAACTACTAAATCGATTCATTCTAAAAAAACATGTCTTGAGCATCTATACCTATAAGTGTCAAAGCCCTCACCGACTCATTCTCCCACTTTACCAAATTCAATGGTTTGTTCACAATCGCCATTGCAGTGTCACATCGGGGTTTTCATGAGTACCTACAATGAAACTTGGCACTGTGAATACACTTTGGAAAATCTAATGGGTTCTCACTTTCCTACATTTCATGGTTTGTTCGCTATCGCTATCCAACGCAACACCTCGGATGGATTGGGGTCTTCGCGAGTACCTACAAAGCTGAAAATGTATAAGATTTCATTAACAAAAATTAGGCAGGATCCTGACCTGTCGTAGCACTTTCCATGAAGCAGAGATTTAGCATAGCTGGCGAGCGACTGTACGGGGTTATCAGGCTTATAGCGCTGCTCGGTGTCATCCAGGGTCACAAAGAAAGCAGCCTTTTCCACTGAATCCAGGGACTTTTTATTCCTCCCTCTGCTAAAGAACTCGTTGCGGGCGTTGGCCCAGGGCACTCTGCAAAGTGAGAGTAGACAGTTACACCAAGTGCAAACATTTCAGTCAAAAAAACTTAGGGATACACCTCAATGTTGGTACATTTAATTGTGGAGGACATCATCAGGTACCATGGGTTTTGTTGATGCCAACTTTAAAGAATGACTTTGGACATTGCAAAAGAGAAACACTGTGTTTCAATATCATGGTGCCAAACATTCCAGTGCAGTGGACAGAAGCACATTCAGTGCTGTTTATAGCACCCTCACCTGTCTCCTGCAGTGAGTGCAGCCAGTGTCTCCTCTCCAGGCTGAGGCTCAGACTTATCAGCCAGAATGCGTTCCATCTGCTGTTCGATCTCCCTCGGCAACAGCAATCGGCCATCGTAAAACAGCCAGACTTTGAAATAGCGTCCCTTGTGGTACACAATGATGTGCTTGCTTTCGTTCACATGCTGAATAACATCTACGTATAAAGGCAGATGAGAGAAATGTGGAGTTTGGGAGGCAGTGTGCATTAAATCCAGCATGAAGATGGCCTACTCCCCCTAACGACTGATTTATAAGTAGCTACCTAATTAAACTCTCTACCGTAACAGCTGTACATTGTCATGGACATCATCTCAAAAAAAGCATTCCTCAAAAAGGTCATTGTTGAGGTTTGATGCAGCATCCCTAACACCAGCCAACTCAACTTCTATTCTCAGTTGTCTTTTAGGTATCAAGATCATCCTTTCCCCCCCAAATAAACGGTATAATGTTGTAACTGACAATTTCTGAAAAAATGCAGGAATGCAATGGGTTCATTTGATTTATTTGTAAATCTAACAAACAGAATCAGTCATGAATAATAATGGTAATACTATTAGCCAAAGCAATGCTACATTTATGGTTAATTCTGTGTTAATTGCACAGCAGTAGCTTGTTTTGATCACTTAACTGCATGCATAAAACTATTTAAAGCAATAAAAGAACATGACACAAACGCCCTCTTGTGGTTATTTGAGGCAGTGAAGACATTAAATAAAAAAATAAAAAAAACAGTTAAATCGCATCACAATCTTGTAAAACCTAAAGCAGGGGTTCTCAACTGCTATCGGTCTGGGACGAACATTTTCTAATGGTCATTAAGTCATGACCCACTTTTATATAATACAAACGACACCACAAATTTAATTTCCATGTTCTCCTCGTGTCTGCATGGGTTTCCTCCGGGTTCACCGGTTTCCTCCCACATTCCAAAACCATAAAGATAAATTGAATGCTCTAAAAGTGATGGATTGGCGCCCTGTCCTGGGTGTATCTGCCCAGCGCCCAAGACGTTCATCCCTGGATGGGCATGGGGAACCCCACCCACGACCCTAATATAGGAATAAGCGAAAGATAATGAATGAATGAATTAATTTTACGTTCTTCTCTGTTTCTATACACCATGCATTCTCTGTTTGCTCTACCTGATTATGCATTTAGTGATTTTATGTTTAATTCATCACCTTTTTTCTAGTTTGTAATTATTGTAGTCCCAGTTGTGTTTGCGCATTGGTTTGTACATATAAGGTATGTGTTTGCTTGACAGCGAGGTACATTTTGTCATGACTGTGTTCTATCTGCCTAGTCATGGTATTTAGCTGATCATTTAGCCTTAAACCCTCCTTAATGTCCTCCTGTTTGTATTGGGATCAATTGTTTTTTCCCTGGTTTGCATTGAGACAGCTGTTTACTCCTGTTGTTCTGTTTGCCAGATTCCATTTCGGTTATTAGTGGCAGAGGCTGTTTGTTTCTGTTTAAATCACAGATAACCCGGTGTATTCTAGATTAACCCTCTTCTCCTGTTTGATCTTCAGTGTTTGTCTAGTTTCCTGCTGATTGAAAGTTTGCCTTTGTCTTTGAGAGTTTGGGGTTTGTTTACCAGTGCTCTGCATCTTGTTTTTTTTTCTCCTGTGTGTAGTTTATTGTAAAGCCTTATCAAAATGAATTTATTTCTTGTTTTACCTGCACTCAGTTTTATTTCTTGAGTTCTGTTCCTAGTATATTTTTCAGCGCGTCCTTTTCCGTGCATACAGTTTTTGTTAAGATTCACACTATTATTATATTTCTATGAAAATTTAAGATTTGTTTTAGCACCCCTTCTCTTATTGGCCATTTTTTTTCGTGTGTATTGCCCATATGCAATGCCTCCAAGGTTTTATCTCTGTTTGGTGCGACACTAGCATTATTTATAAGACACTCATATGACTACAGTATATTTTTGCAACTTATGCCTGTGTTGTTTAAATAGCAACTGTGCTTGCGAATATATCTTCTCCAATGTGGTCTTAAAATGAGGTGTGTTCAGATCAACTTCAGCCGTACTGCTATCTTGAAATCACAGGTGAGTCTTAAAACTAAAAACAGCCTAGGCAGACGTCAAGTTCCTTTTATATCGTTTGCAGTGAATTTTCAACCCGGTTTGTTACGCACATTTGGCTTCCTATGCCCATCCAGGAAAGAACGTGTCAGGCACTGGGCAGAGACAACCAGGACAGGGTGCCAATCCATTGCTGGTGACACACTCAGTCATTCACAGAGCTACACACACACTTTGTGGAGGCAATTAAGAGCATTAAATTTACCTCGACATGTTTTTAGACTGTGGGAGGAAACCAGAGAACCTGAAGAAAATCCACACGGACACGGGGAGAACATGAAAACTCCACCCTGATCGGGATTCGAACCAGGAATCCAAAGGTCTGAGAGTGTGATAGTTTGGTGGCTTAGTGGTTAGCACGTTCACCTCTTAGTGCTAGGGATTCCCGGTTCGATTCCCCATTCTGGGTGAAGTTTTCATGTTCTCCCCGTGTCTGCGTGGATTTTCTCATTTTTACATGTCAAGGTAAATTGGACTTTCTTCCACAGTCCAAAAACATGGATTCCAGGTAAATTGAATGCTCTTAATTGCCCCATATAGTTTGTGTGTGTGGATGTGTGAGTGAGTGTGTGCCCAGCGATAGATTGGCACCCTGTCCTGGGAGTATCTGCCCAGCGCCTGAGACGTTCTCCGCTGGATGAGCATGGGGAACCCCACCGCGACCCTAGTAGAGGAATAAGTGGAAGATAATTGATGGATGGATAACGGTATATTTCCATTAAATGGCAGAACACAAAGAGCCCAATGTTTACAGGAGACATTATGAATCATATAATTTCACTACCAGCAGCAATCAACACATATTTCTCATTTGGCTTTAAGCTCTTACAATCTGTTCTTTATATTAAATATTTATGATCAGTGTATAGAAAGGGTTATATTTCTGTTTGAGGGCTTCGGATTATTCTTTCTTGTTTGTTTACAAAAATATCATACTTGGAACACGTTTAATCCAAATTGTCTTATTGTGACAAACTTACTAATCTGTGTAAACTGATTAATGTTAACAAAATGAATCAAATAATCGCCTTTGTGTGAGGAACTAATGAAAACCAATTTGCCAGTTTTTATTTGAAATATACACGTTTCATCCCTGCTACTTTTGGCAGTTTGGCTCGTGTATTGCATTTCTCATTTTCGGTTAAAATCTGTGGATCACAACTCTCACTCTCAAAGAAATTGCTGCTGAAGGTCATTTAGCTTAGGAAATCCTTCATCATTTCCTTCCTGCATATGTGCACATATCTCTCTAACTCTCTCTCTCGCTCTCTCTCTTTCCCCTCACATTTATGTAAATATTTTATTTTATTTTTTATGAGGTAACACTAAAGAAATGATGCAATGTAAATTAGTCTGAGTTACATTGCTGTGCTGTAAAAATAACTTAACGCTCAGCCATTAATGTCTAAACTGCTGGTAACAAATGTGAGTACACCACAGAGGGGAAATTGTCAAATTGTGCCCAAAAGTGTCAATAGTTTGTATGGCCACCATTCACCTTCACACCTGAAACCCAGTAACATTTAAATCACAAGGGAGGAACATTGGCTACTTTAGCATAATTTGGCCATTTTCACATAGGGGTGTAGTTACTTTTGTTGCCACAGCAATTTAGATATTAATGGCTGTGTGTTGAATTATTTTGAAGGCACAGCGAATTGATATTGTGATGGGACAGGACAGGACAGGATAGGTACTTTATTGTCAATTCCACAATACACTTCTTGTGGGACATGTGAGCTCAGTTGTTAAGGTGTTGGGCTATCAATCTAAAGGTTGAAGATTCAAATCTCAGGTCCACTGAAGATACCAATGTGGGTCCTTGAGCAAGGCTCCTAACCCTAATTTCTCCGCTCTGCGTCGATGGTGGTATTACCCCCGGGCAAAAACTCATACCTGAGTTCCTGTTCTCCCAATTACATCTTACTGTCACTCTCCCACTATCACCTCCGAAACGTCTGCGCAAACCTGCGTCGAGCCGAAGCACACACTGTGCGGGAGGGAGCCAGGAAACACCAGGTTGCAAATGAAGGAGCTTTGTTTAAAGCAACACACATACCAAACAGAGGTAAACCGGGTGACAAAAAACAAAGACGTGCACTGCGGGCAGGGAAACACCGAACTAAATACTCGAAAACCTGGTCACACGCACAAAACAAACCAATCACAGACCAACCAAATAATTAACAAAACAGTGAAAATCAAACAAGGTTAATTAATGGAAACGTGTGTCCATGTTATATTCATTTATATAATATTCATTTATTCATTATCTTTATGAGGGTCGCGGGGGAGGGGGGTTCCCATGCCCATCCAGAGGAGAACATCTCGGGCGCTGGGCAGATACACCCAGGACAGGGTGTCAATCCATCGCTCATACACACACTATACAGGGTAATTTAGAGCATTCAATTTACCTTTATGTTTTTGGAATGTGGGAGAAAGCCGGAGAACCCAGAGGAAACCCACAAAGACACGAGGAGGACATGAAAACTCCACCCAGAGAGGCGAATGTGCGAACCACTAAGCCACCGTGCCGCCGCCATTATACATAATATTAATATTAAAAAGTCTTATAATTAAAATTTTTTTTACAAAAGTGTTAGATTCTGTATGTATATTAAACCAATAAGGCGTGAGAAGGCGTTCATTTTTGTAAATAAACCCCAAGAAAGCATTTGACCACTTCCTTTTGGTTTATTCTCAATAATGCACAACCTCAAGTGCATTATTGCTTTCATAAACCGGTTACAACACACTATAATAAAAAAAAAGGTCTGATTCATAAATATGTTGACTGAAAGCAAAAATCGTTAATAAACCCACCTTCCGTGACATAATCCAGTCGTTTTTTTTTAAAGGAACCCTGACCGCAAGTAAAAAATGTCCGTTCTCTTTAATCAAATACTGCCACCAAGTGGCCAGATTACAGAACGCAGTTAATGAAAAAGTTCGGGAGTCGCACATCTATATGAATGTGAAGTTGTGTTACCACGTGGCTCAGCCAATCAGATTTAAGGACCAGAATTACCTATTTTATAAATAAATGTAGAAGCCTTTTTGTTTTTGCTCTTATATTTTCTGAACTGAATTCAAAGAATTTAAACATTTTCTTTGTAAACAAAAAGCATTTTCCTCCTAAATATTGTTTACAATTTATTACATTTTTGTTGCTGAATAACATTTTCACCACACAGTTGTGGCATATCAAGACATGTCATGTGTTTTTTAGGATGGACACAATAAAACTCTTAAATATGGAATTTTATCTCCCAGCACAATGCCAAAGTTAAACGTATTGAAGGAGCTTACATACAGTTGGCTTGATGACTTTGGGAATGTCCAACAGAGTTGATATCCATTAATTAAATGTGCCAATACTAAATATCTTTTCCCACAGTGTTTCACCAATTTTGCCACTTTTTATTATATAGATTCTGCAGAGGATTTTAGTAAATTTAGTGCAAAGTAAAAATCTTACTAAATAGAAGATTCCAAAAGGGCCTTGTAACTAGTTCCATTCTATTATTAATCCATTACTGTTACATTAAGAGGTACCCTGACCCTGTTGAGAACCTGAACAAGCATTTTTTACTTACAGTATTATTGTCTATAACTAATGTATATGTAATCCGGAATGTTAAACATTTTATCTCACCACAAGGATTCAATTATTTAGGGCTAGTAATCAATGTTTGGAGGCCCCCTGTTAATTAAATGTGTTACTTAATTTGTGATGCGAATACAGCTGCCCTTTTTGCATGCTGGAAGTGTGTTTTATAACTTTCCAGCAGAACTTGAAATAATTTTTTTATTTCATTTCTGCAGACATCTTGAATATGTGGTTATGTATAATTAAAGGAACTAGCAGCTGGGACCATGTCAGACATGTGTTAAGCTCGATCAAATATTCTTCTTTTGAGCCATTGGGCATTTAGGTCTTTCATCCGTACGCTGATTAGACCCAGTCTACCTTAATTCATTAAAATTATAATACACATTTACGGAACTGTATTTGCTGTATGTTATCAGTATCTCACAAAACCATTTGTATTTATACAATTGTCCTTTCAAAGATGTGTTTAGTGATTAGGGATCATTTAAAGAAATCCAAAACTTTGCACAAGCTTACGAATACTCTAAACTTATGAACTAAATTATAAACAACCCTGAATAAAAGTGTAAGATTTGGAATATTTTTTAAAATAAAATGATTATTTCGTGTAAGGTTGTAAGCTACAACAAATTAAATGAGGAAAAAACTGAACTACTTATAATTTCAGCCAGAATTACTTCCAGAATTCCAGCCAAACCCTCAATTAATCATGACCTAACTTTTCTAATTGATGGCTCCACAGTCTCTCCAACTGACTCGGTCCTTAATCTGGGTTTCTCGATTGACAATCGTCTTAACCTCTTTGATTAGGTCACTTAAACTGCCCCTTTCCTGCAGATTTATTCTGTATAACTTCAGGAAAATCAGACCTTTCCTAACAGAACAGGCTACTCAGCTGCTGGTCCAAGCCCTCATCCATTCACGACTAGTTTATTGTAATGCTCTGCTTGCCAGTCTTCCATCTTCCACAATTAGGCTTCTACAGTTGGTTCAAAACTTTGCAGCCCGACTTGTGTTCAACCAGCTGAAACGAAGTCATGTCTCATGACTTCCTGTAGCTGCTCGCGTTCAGTACAAGGTACAGACTCGAGCATAAAGGTAAATCTCCAAATCTGCCCCTTCTTACCTTCAATCCATTTTCCTTAACGCACTACGAGCCGTTCACTGCGCTCTGGTGATGAATGTCACCTGCTGATTCAAACTCACCATGGTGCTAATTCTCCCTCATTTCATTCACCACTGCTACATGGTGGAATGATTTTTCCAACTTCATCCGTAAGGCCTAGTCACTCAGCATCTTTAAAACACTTCTCAAAACACACCTCTTCCACAAACACTTACTATTAAAAAATAGAAGCCAGATCTAATAATAAGCAGGTTTGGATGATACTACAATGTTGCTGGTTGTTCCTAAGTTACTGACCTATGTTGTTATCTCACTTGTAAAGGGTTTTGGATAAAAGCGTCTGCTTGCGTGGGTTTCCTCCGGGTTCTTTAGTTTTCTCCCATAGTAAAAAAACATGAATTCAAGGTAAACTGGCTGATCTAAATTGCCCCTATAGTCACAGCGATAGATTGGCACCCTGTCCTGGGTGTATTTGCCCAGTGCCCAAGATGTTTTCCCCTGGATAGGTATGGGAAACCACCCCTTTCCCTCCCCGCGACCCTTGTAGAGGATTAAGCGGAAGATAATGAATGAAAGTACTTTGTGGGGTATTTTAAGCTTTTTTAAGATGTGCAAAATTTGACCAGTAACAAGTTAATATTTTTAATAAAATTAGGGTAATATCAAAATGTACTCAAAACTCTAGCTGCTGCATTTTAAACAATATGAAGTTTATCAGGAATTTTTTAGACTGAGCTGTCAGTAGTGTGTTATCATAAAGTAATCTTAATTCCTAAACACTAAAAACACATGCCCATCCAGGGGAGAACATCTCGGGCGCTGGGCAGATGCACCCAGGACAGGGCGCCAATCCATCACTGGGTACACACTCACACACACAGCCACACACTTACACACACACACTATACAGGGCAATTTAGAGAATTCAATTTACCTTCATGTTTTTGGAATGTGGGAGGAAACGGGAGCACCTGGAGAAAACCCACACAGACACGGGGAGAACATGCAAACTTCACCCAGGTAGGGATTCGAACCAGGAATCCCCAGCGCTTAGAGGCGAATGTGCTAACCACTAAGCCACCGTTCCGCCTAAAAACACATATAAGACACTAAATTCTTCACATTCTATTTGACTTTTTCAGCTGAGCTAGCATAACTAGCAAACATGTTGATCATTTAAAATGTTTTAAATGATTATTTCATATACAGACTATCTAGAATCTATTTTGGCTACTGTGCTTACACACAGATACATTTGTCATCCACATTTAAACAATCCGGGCAGTGAAACACACATATACATAAACTAAGTAAAGTGAGCACATTTGCCCAGAAGTGTCATGTGGTTCCAGTATAGAAATTGTAAGCCTTTTTTTTCATTGTTTTTGTTTCTTCTATCTTGTTTAAACCTGAGAGTCACAATGGGCAGATTACTGGCACAGGCTGCATCTGATCCCCTCATTTCTAAGAAGCTTAATGTGGCTGTGATACAGCTGAGGCCAAAAAGGCTATTGATAAGACATTTAAACTTTTTCCTTTTTTTTAACTCTATTTGTCATCACAAAAATATCAGTGTAATTCTTTTATCTTCGTTTTATTTGAAGCAGAACCCTGGTTCAGAGATTAAGTTTAGCTTTGTACAAATTGTCCAATGCTGTGATTTGCATATTTATTT
>JAOUQT010070677.1:0-10288 GCA_025769995.1 Xyliphius kryptos
GATACGGGAGGCTTTGCGATGCTTCAGGCACTGGACAGGGTGCCAGTCCATCGCTGGGCAAATAAGGACATAAAATGGGGAACTTGAAGGAAACCCATATGGTCACAGGGGGATTATGGAAAATCTACCCAAATTGGGATTCAAACTTGGATCTAATGTGCTGAGAGGCAATTTTGCTAACCATTTAGCCACTAGATTACATTTTAAAAAAAAAATGGAAATAGTTTGGTCTATCTTGTCTAGGAGTCTTTTTTTTCCAGTTTGCACTTAGCACACGCGCGCACACACCAGGCCATATGCAAGAACAGGTGAAAGCACTCATTTAAAAGTGTGTGTGTGTGTGTGTGTTCAGAGCAGGCTAATGCCTGTGGGAGTTCTCACTATTTCACTCTCTGTCCTCCCCTTGTTCCCGCCCATCCCAAATCCCTCCCTAGCTTGTTTTTATCTCTTCGTTTCCTTTGTGTGTGCTCAGCTGCTACCTTTCTTTCTTTCCTTCTTTCTCACTCCGCAGTCATGGGAGGCTCAGGTCAGTCTTTTTTTTTTTTACTTGACTTTAGCTTGCTGGCTAAAGTTGCTTTAATATGTTCTCTTCATTGGATTGCCAGCTTTATTCATATCAGAGCTCATATTTCAAATCTGGGTTTCTTTTTTTGTGTGCGCGCGTTTGACAGATGACAGGAACTCTCTGTTCTGTGTGCCCTACACACTTTTGTCTACCGTTGCAGCTTTCGCTGTTTTTAAATAGCAGCAATGTAAGCACAGACATTCACAGTATGAACCATATTTTGTGAGACAAGCCTGAGCTAGAACATCTAGACCTGACAGTACGGTTAGGGAAGTAAAAGAGTATTTCAGAAGAGTGAGTGAATCATTTTTATAATAACTAATAGTTAAAGCAGAACCTGAAGCTGCTGAAGGTGGTGATAATGTTACAACCGACAGGATAGTTCACTTTAAGGTTTGATTTTTTATTATTATCTTAAACTAGATTACCACACCGCTGCTGAAGTCAACAGAAAGTGATGAATTTTCCGAATAATAATTTAGCCCGTCAGTAGTGTTTTAAAAAGTTGATCTAGTAGTTTCCATGCTTGGGTTTTGGAATAGAGGGGGGAAAAAATGACAGAGTGACATGCTGTAAAAGTAGCTTTGACAAATTTTTAAATATTGACAGATGTGTTAATCCAAAAAAGTATATGAAGTAAACGTGATTTATTCACAATAATGCACAACCTATAGTGCCTTATCGTTTTTATAAAACGGTTACAAACACACTGTAGTAAAAAAACAAGTTTGATTCATAAGTGCGTTTATTAAAAGCAAAATCATTAATAAACTGATTTTACACATGTAATTCTACTCCGTTTTTAAATTGAACCATGATCGCTGAGTAACAGGATTCCAGTTTCTCTAAAAATCAAAAACTGCCATCAAATGGCCAAATTACAGAACGTTTATGAAAGAACGAGAAAATAATGTGTTGTCTATCACGCACTCAGAGGTGTGCATTATCGTCAATAATATCAAGGCTGGACAAACTGCTTAGCCAATCAAATCTCAGCACCGGAACCACCTGTTTTATAATTCTAAACGATCTTTAACGGCCGTTGCATGAGCAGCTGATTAATAAAATTAAGCAGACGTGTAGCACTGATTACACGGATGTGCCGGTGTGATCATTCAATATGTTGGTTCATTTACATGATAATTGTGATTTAAATTTGGGTACAAGATTACATTCGAGTTGTAACTGAATCAAACTTTTATGCTAGTTTTATGATTTTAAGTGGAACAGCCTAATCTCATTTTATCTCATTATCTGCTGCTCAATCTTATATTGGGTTCTAGGGCCGTGGGGAAAAGGTTCCCTATGCCCAGCCAGGGGAAAATGTTTCAGGGCTGGGCAGAAACACCCAGGACAGGATGCCAAATAATCACAGGGCACACAAACTCACACAGACACCACATAAGAGCAAAATAGTGACGTCATAACATTTTCCAAAAAAAAACAAAACAAATATAATTATTGTAGTCAGTCACAATCGTTTTTTTTCTTAGATTAGGTAGAGTAAAAATAAAATGTGGAATCACTGAATTTTCAGGAGAATATTATGGAGTTTCACTGTAATTTGAAGTTCTTAAACAAAATCCAGAATCAGATTGAATCTGCTAATGAGTCTTCGATTAAAATATTAAAAATCGGTTGCACAAAGCAGATTAACACAAATCATTTATCTTTTTTAAGAAGATAAATCATCGCAGAATGTTATAAAGATGTTGGTTGTTCTCAGTCAGCTGTTTCTAAATTCTGGACCAAGTACAAAGGACGGTTGTAAAAGGGAAGCATACAGGTATAATCAAGGAAGTGTCATGTTGGGTGTGAGACCTCCAGCTGAATATGTTGATTGGGTGCCCCATTAAATTTGGGATGAGGATTTACGTGGCCGATGAAGATAGCTGTGGGCTTTGTGGGCATGCTCTCAAGCGGGGATACACAACCCTGGCACAAATATTCTCCATCATTTGAGGAGTATGAAACAGTGGGTGGAGCCAGTGGAAATTCCAGTCATGGCAAAAAAGGACAGGGACACCCACACATCAAGATCTCCCGCTAAGAGGTGGACGTGCTAACCACATTTTATTGTATCTTCACAAGAGTTCTGTGAAGAAAAAAAAAATTTAACAATTGAAAGAATATACTCCAGAAATCATGGTTGCGTAATATTTAACAGGGATAGTATATAGTATGTCAAACAAATATAAAAAAAAAAGGAAAACTTCATATTTACATTTACAGCTCACATTGTAAATGTAGCTATTGTACTGTGTGTTTTTCAACTACAACAATATGTGGTTGTCATGATATAACAACTGCAACACTAATTCAGTGAAGGGATAATCACTTAGGAGACCAGTACTCTCTCTCGTTACTCTTTTCAGATCAGATGCTGATCAAATCCATTGCTACAGCAATAGGCTCTCAGTTTCCATGGAGACTGAACCAAATTCAGAGGTGTTGTCCCTCATAGAACAATGTTATATATTTGTCCTTTATTATGACTTACTTGGTTTTAATAAAAGGAGAAAAAAAATAACTAAACAAGTAAACTTAACACATTTAAAAAAATATGAACTACAGATTTTCTTCTATTTCCATTTGACGATGTCTGATTTCTCACATCACTGTCAAAGCAGTCATGAACTAGAAGTGTGTAACATTGACAAAATATATATAATTAATGTTTTCCAGATTTTTTTTTGACAGATAGTATTTGCAAAAATGTTCATAAAGGACAAACTCATTAACTGTTAATATATTTACTATTGCATACTTTTCATATTAATTATGCAAACAGTCATTAAGCGATCCTTATATCTGATTGGCTAAGCTGTTTACAGCTGCAACATCATCATCATCAATAATGCACCCCTTTGACTGCTTCACATTCGTAAAAATCTGGGTGGAATTTCTATGTTCTTCCCAAGTTCTCCGAGAATTTCCTCCCAAATTCCCCCCTCAAAAAAATGGATTCAAGGTGAAATGATTGCTCTAAATTGCATCTATATAGTGTGTATCTGTGGGAGTGAGTGTGAGCCCAGTGATAGATTTCACACCCTGTCCTTTGTGCCCAAAATGTTCTCCCCTGGATAGGCATGGGGACCCACCCCTAGCAGAAGATTAAACAGAAGATAATAAATTGGAATAAGAAGTATTTGTATAACTCCGGTACCCACAAACTGCTGGCTAAAACCAGAAAGTGGCTAAAAAAATACAAAATGACTGGCAAATTTATTAAAAAAGAGATTCGTAAATTTGCCTGGGCTGACTGAACAGAAGTACAACCTGTGAGACACAGCCAGCTGTTCTCAGATAGCAAACAAAAAACAACCGATAACACAAAAATGTGTAATCATTAATCAAAAAAATATTCCTTCAACATGTGTATGATATTTTCTGTATTAAAGAAAAAGTCTAACAGGTCCAAACATTTTCACTGCAGCTATTTAAAGTATATACCGACCAAACGTTGTTAAGTAAATGAGTGTACTGAGCAGCACGGCAGTTGCTCTGGTTACGGACAGAGCAGCATTAAACACCATTGGGGTCATTATCTATAAGTAGAAGACATATCACTTGACCACAAACTGGTCACACACTCGAGGAGGCTGTCATAGGAGCAGTCAGATGTACAGCCCAAGGTCAAAGGAGTGAGGACTACTAAATATAAGATCCTGAAAGTCTCAAAGGCAGCAGGTTCATTATTACGGAAATAACAATTGGCAGCGCATGCTACTAAGTCTTATGGTTATATATATATATATATAAAGCTTTTTAAAAACCGTGCAAAGTCTCGAAGCAGCATTGTCATTACCCAAACCCACCAAAAAGCCAAAGGCAACACATCCTGGTATTCAATTTTATAAAAAGAAACCCTATTTCTTTTGTCCTTTGGTCCATCATAAGAACACCCACAAACTGATCTCTCTATTGAGGTCATAGGGTTTAGCCAAAATGTAGTCTGAGCAGTAGAAGATGTATTAGCAACAGCCCTAAGAGTATGGAGTGGAGTAGCAGGGGCATTAGCAGTTGGTCTGTTTTGTCATGTAAATCAGAGCAGCATTGTGTTAGCAGCCGCTGACTGTCAACATGGGAACGGTTTGAGTGTGGAGCAGAGTAGGAGTGGTATTTGCAACTACCGTCAGAGTATGGAGCAGAGCATTAGCACGGTTAGCAACGTTTGACTAAATGTGGACCTAAGTTGCTACGGTGTCAGTAACCGCCTTCGGTTGGCGTGTGGCGTAGAGTAACCATGTTGTCAGCAGACCTCAGTAGACGTGTGGCGCAGAGTAGCAGAGGTGTTAGCAGCAGCCGTCAGAGATGCGACGGGGAGATGGGCATAGTAGTAACAGTTTTATCAGCAGTATTAGCATTAGTCATGTGGGGTTCAGTAGTCTTTTTCTTTTTAAGGTATAAGATCCTGGCTCTCTTGGATATCTACCTATGAACTCAATGAATTTACATTGAGTCATTTAGCAGACTTTTATCCAAAGCGACTTACAAATGAGATCACAACAAGTCAGTAGTTTAGGACGTAAAGGTGTTGGACAATAAGACTGAACCCCCTGTCATTTTAGTGGGGGAGGTTTCATGGCTAAATTGGACCCCTGGTGGTCAATCTTCATTAATGTCCCATTGCAGCAGTGTGAGCTGAGTGTGAAGGTTCAGTTAGTAGAGTAAGAGCACAGTTTTGCTCCAAATATCACAATACACACAACATTCTGGGTGCCGAGTTCAAAAGATTGCTTTGATGAACATGAAAGTGAAGTTGAACATTTCCCATGACCTGCACACTCAGCAGATCTAAAGATTATTCAGCCACTTTGGGGGGTTTTGGAGGAGTGAGTCAGGAAACGTCCTCCTCCACCAGCATCACGTAGTGACCTGGTCACTATCCTGCAAGAAGAATGGCTTAAAATCCCTCTGACCACTGTGCAGGACTTGTAGATATCATTCCCAAGATGAACTGATGCTGTATTGGCCACAAAAGGAGGCGCTACACCATACTAATCAATTATTGTGGTCTACAACCAGATGTTTCAGTTTCATTGTCCAACCCCTGTATATGGTAAGTGGAAACCAGAAGGTGGAAGGACATACTACCTTAAGCAGGGTGGAGGCAATAGAATAGAATGCAGGAATGAGCAATAATCAATGAGTTACTTGCCAAAATAAAAAAATAAAAAAAGTTTACAGTAAAACAGTGAGGCCTGCGATGTTGGGGAACTTTAGAGATGATGGTATTGACCGAAAGGCAGGAGAGAGAGCCGAATGTAGCAGAATTTAAAATATTGCGATTTTTAGGAGTGATGAAGAAGGTCAAGATGCAGAAAACATTTTTTTAGAGCGATGGTACAGGTAGAGTGGTTTGGAGACAAAGTTAGGAAAGCAAGATTGAGGTGGTTTGGACATGTGCAGAGGCGGGAGGAGAGTTATGTGCACAGAGAGATGCTGAGGATGAATCTGCCAGGCAGCAGGAGGAGGAGAAGGACAAAGAGAAGGTTTATGGGTGCAGTAAGAGAGATTGGGTGATTGAAAAGAATGCTTAGGACAGGGCTTTTGGGCTATGGGAGGGAACCATAGAACCTGGAGAAAATCCATGTGGACATGGGGAGGATATGGAAACTCCACCCAGATCGGGATTGGAACTTGGATTTCCAGCGCTGAAAGGCACGTAATATTCTTATATATATATATATATATTCTATAGATTTACACAACGGTAACACAGTATGTGCCCAGTGATGGATTGGTGCCCTGTCCTGGGTGTATCTGCCCACTGCCTGAAACCTACTTCCCTAAATGGGCATGTGGAACCCCACTGCGACGCTACTATAGAATGAAGCGGAAGATAATGAGATGAGGTCATTGTCCTGTGTTGATATTTACAGGTGAAACTGCGGAACCAAATGGTTTTAATGCCTCACCACACCATGTTTTTTTCTTTTCTTAAAATATGCAGTGAAATCACCTGTGGCAAAGCCACTGTTTAAAGTGCACCGGTAGACAAACGTGGGGCAGCAACATATGCAGCTCCTCTCATTTCCTGTCTCAGTGCTTTTCTCACAAGTGATGCCGTGCACAAATGAGATCAGACAGAGCAGGGGTGTCAGCCAGGCAGAGCCAGAGCTCTCGTAGCCCCAGGGCCAAACAGTATACTCACCATTATTGGCAAGAAAGAGAAAGAGCAAGAGGAAGATCGAGTGGAGAACGAGTCACGAGAGGTTTCCTCAATATTTTCTTATACAACCACTGGGCCCGGCCAGTGTCCTGAGTCAGCCGGGGTCACGGGGGAAATATATCATCAGGGTAGGAAGCAGGTGCCGTGGCCTTAAACGAACTGCGGAACAAGTGGGTACAGTATTACAAATCTAATTCTGAATCTGTTGGATTTGATTTATTACAGTTGCTGTAATCAGAAAACCTGCAGCCATTTGTTCATTCACGTGTTTTAGTAAGTTGGTTTGGTTTGGTGGCTTAGTGGTTAGCATGTTTGCCTCTCAGCGCTGGGAATTCCTGGTTCGAATCCCAATCTAGGTGGAGTTGGCATGTCCTCCCGTGTCTGCGTGGGTTTCCTCCGGGTTCTCCGGTTTCCTCCCACATCCCAAAAACATGGATTCCAGGTAAATTGAATGCTTGTCCCGTATAGTGTGTGGATGTGTGAGTGAGAATGTACCCAGCGATGGATTACCACCTTGTCCAGGGTATATCTGCCTATCGCCCGAAATGTTCTCACCTGAATAGGCATGGGGAACCACTCTGTGACCCTAGTAGAGGATTAAGCAGAAGATCATTATGAGATCATATTAATACAGATTGTTTGCTTGCTTGTTTGGTTCTTAAATACATTATCGTTGTATAAGTTTAAACAAGTTTTTTTTAATGATTATTCAAAAGAAAATTGTGTCTGTGATGTAGATAGAACTGCTTGGAACTGGAATTTGGCCAAATCCTGTTTCTGGTTTGTCCTCCTTTTTGAAAGTGTAATAGAAACCCATCAAACACGACAAAAAAGTCACAGGTTAAAACTGTCTAAGGTTCCGTAAAGTGATACCGGTTTGAACCCTGAACCTGCTCACCTGTTGTGTAACCTGCAACACTTACACGTTTTCACCTGACCTTTTTAACACGAAATAAACAAGTTAGCTGACTTCGCTAAGTAGCTTGTCGAGGTGTGGCCGGGGAAAATTACCCTCCACAAGTACACAGCTGGAAACAGCTTGGAGGCGAAGGTACTTTGAATTCCTAAAGATGAAAGGCTTCTTTTGTCATTTCTATTCAAAGTAAAGGTAACAGCCGAAGATCAGGAGTTGTGCAAGTTCTCTGTCATCAAATTTGGCACAAGCTACGGTTCCCGCTAAAAACACTAAGACCATTATGAATGTTGGAAAAGGGGGGTTGGTAATATCAGTTCCCACAATAATCCCTTCTGTTCTTGTTTTGCATTTAATTAGCATTTATTTACCTGATAATGTGTGCAGTTGTTAGCATTATCTGGATTACCATTGTTATTGGTTAGCTGTTTAAAAATAAACTTATAATTTTTATTATTCTAGAATTATTTGCCTTTCAGTCTGGGTGGAGTTTCCATGTTCTCCCCATGTTCGGTGTCCTCCTACATTCCAAAATCATGGATTCAAGGTAAACTGAATGCTCTAAATTGACCCGTATAGTGCATGTTTCTGGCTGTGTGTGTAAGTGTGTGCCCAGCGATAGATTGTCACCCTGTCCTGCACCCTAAACGTTCTCCCCTTGATGGGCATGGGGAACCCACCGCGACCCTATTACAGGATTATTCATACATTATTTTACATTATTTTCCATTTATGAGGGTCGCGGTGGGGTTCCCCATGGCCATCCAAGGGAGAACATCTCGGGCGCTGGGAGTCAATCCATCGCTGGGTACACACACACACACATACGCACACTATACGGGACAATTAATTTACCCTGAATTTGTGGTTTTGGGTTGTGGTAGGAAACCTACACAGACACAGGGAGAACATGGAAACTCCACCCAGATTGGGATTCGAACCGGGAATCCACAGCACTGAGAGGCGAATGTGCTAACCACTAAGCCACCATGTTTGTCTCTCAGTGCTGGGGATCCATGTTTAAATCCCGATGTGGGTGGAGCTTTCATGTTCTTCCTGTGTCCACGGTTTTCCATAGGTTTTCGCTACGATTTCTTCTCACGGTCCAAAAACATGGATTCATGGTAAAATGGTTCTAAATGGACTGACTAAACTGCTTCAATGTAGTGTGTGTGTGTATCTGTGTGAGTGTGCGCCCAGCGTTAAATTGGTGCCCTGTCCTATGTGTATTGGTCGAGCACCCCAAACGTTCTCTTGATGGACATTCCCTAGTTGAGGATTACATGAATGATGATAAGATAAGATTTAAGTATACGACGATACGACGTCAGGTTCGAATCTTAATCTGGGTGAAGTTTCACAGTGTCCATGTGGGTTTCCTCCGGGTCCTCTGGTTTCTTTCCACAGTCCAAAAACATGAATTCAAGGTATATTGGCTGCTCTAATTTGCCCCTGTATAGACTGTGTGTCTCTTTGTGCCTTGTGATGAATTAGCAGCCTGTCCTGGATGTATCTGCCCAGCACCCGACACGTTCTCCCTAGATGGGCATGGGGAGAACCCACCATGACCCTAGAATAGAATTAAGCGCAAGGCAAATGTCCCATCTAAATGGTTGTGATTAGATCACAGGGTCAGCCATGATACCGCCCCCTCTGGAGCAAGAAGGGCTAATGGCCTTGTTCAAAGACCCACATTGGTAATGTCAGTGAACCTGAGCCTTAAACCCTTAAACTTAGTGGGAGTGGTAGCTCAATGGTTAAGGTGTTGGTATGTTAATCTGGAGGCTGGGGTTCAAATCCCAGGTCCACTGATGTTACCACTGTGGGTCCTTGAGCAAGACCCTTAACTCTCATCGCTCCAAGGTAGCTGTATGTACCTTGTGTTTTGACCCCAACCAAGTTGGTATATTTGTAAGTCGCTTTGGATAAAAGCGGCTGCTAAATAACTAAATGTAAATGTAATTCAGGAATATTATGCACAGTCACTTGGACTCGAGGGCAGTTTGGAATATTAATTTTGCTTGAAAATCAACTGCTGCATCAAGAAGTGCAAGATGAAAGTGTATTATGTAAGCAATAAAGAGTTGGTTCAATCCCCCTGTCAAACTATTCCACTATTCCTCTGAAAAAGGGTGTGACTAAGCTCACAAAAGGAAAACCACGGAGTAGTGAAACTTGTCCGGGAGTGCCTGGGGAAAGGTGGAAAGCGTGAATGCTTCCCGTCAAGCCTCAACCTGGGTGTAGTGGGTTTCTTGTCCATTTTCTTTGAGAGGGAAAAGAGAACAGTGTGCAGTGGGCAAAGCAGCAAAACGAACCTCCTGTTGTCTACTGGCAAAAAAGCAAGAGATTCTGGAGGTTGGGACTCAAGGGACAATGTTTCTGGATACTATGTGAAAGTCATACTTGTACAATCACTGTGTCATAGCGTGGGTGGCACGGTAGTTTAGTGGTTATCACGTTCACCTCTTAGTGCTGGGGATTCCCAATCCCAATCCCAATCTGGGTGGAGTGTCCATGTTCTCCCCATGTCTGCTTGGGGGTTCTCCGGTTTCCTCCCACAGTCCAAAACATGGATACAAGGTATATTGGCTGCTCTATATTTCCCCTATTGTCTGTGTGTGTGTTTGAGAGTGAG
>JAOUQT010070686.1:0-10288 GCA_025769995.1 Xyliphius kryptos
AGATAGATAGATAGATAGATAGATAGATAGATAGATAGATAGATAGATAGATAGATAGATAGATAGATAGATAGAGTCCACTAATGTGTTTTGTACTCTTTGTATTGCACACTGTATGTTTTTTCCTTTGTTAAAATTCCACGTATTATTTTACCAAAGATACAATTTCTTCGTTCGTGAGTCATTTTAAACATTTTAAAGTGATATTATTTTGTTTTAATAACGTGAAGAACAATTTAAATTCACTGTATTTTCGGTTAAGGGGACGAGCAATCTACACAAACCTTTCCTGGTGTGTTTTCAGATGCTTTGTGAAGTTTGACGTTGTTGTTCCGGTGCCTTTTGTTTGTTTCCCACATTTTTCACATGTTGCCGACCTTCGGGTTTGTCCACGGATTTTAAACAGAAGGCTTCTACACACGGTTCTCCAGCTGACGCCAAGCCGCCATCGTTTGTTTACATTTAATGCTTCGTTGTAATTTCCCGCTCGCGATAAGCGGAGGTTGTGATACGACGTTAGAAATGGGGCTGCGTCCCAAATCACAGAAAAATGTATTCACGTGGTATTTTGGACGAGTCCGAGTGGAGTCATTAGGGCCGGGGTTAATTTTCAAGACATTTTCTAGTTAATAACTCAGGTACCATCTCTAAACAGTAATAATAAATACATGTACGTAGTGTATATTCACACAAACACCCATGTACCATAAACTGTATGTAATATAACTATAACTAAGTGCTTTTACATATTAAGCATGGTATTTATTGTCAGTTGTATAAAAGTGATAAAGTGATCTATTTTGCCGACAGTGCTTCAACACAGTCTGTCCTCCAAATGTAACCCATCCACGCAGTGAAGCACACTGATTGTAAGGTAATTTTCAGCCCTGTACACGGCGCCCAGGGAGCAATTGGGGTTAGGTGCCTTTCCCAAGGGCATGCAGTCATAGTCGGTTTGTAGGATCAGGAATCGAACCAGGGCCCTATAGGTTGCAAGGTGGGTTCCTGAACCTCAAGCCTACGACTGCCCCTACAGACCTGTACGACTGTTACAGGTTGTGGAACAATATGGGCATAATTCTATATTCCTAGAATTACCCAGTGCTTGTACTCAATGCCATGACGCATCTTAACGTCTTAGATCATGTTCCACTTAATTCGAGAGTCGCGAGGGGAGTGCCCCATGCCCATTCGACGAAAACATTTCAGGTGCTGGGCAGATAGACCCATCCAATCTATCGCTGGGCACTCACTCACTCACTCACTCACTCACTCACTCACTCACTCACACAAGACATACACACTATATAGGGGCAATTTAGAGCAGCTAATTTAAACTGAATCCATTTTTTGGACTGTGAGAGCTAACACAGGAAAATCAAGGAATCTCCACACATTTTGGGATTCAAACCTGGATGTGCTAACCACTTCAAATCAAGCTACCCAAATAAAACCACCAGACGAGGCAATTCTGAATACTATATACAGTTGTACTGTACATAAACTCAATGCATAGTCTGCGTTGTAGCCTTCAGAAAAGTTGTTGTCATTGTAAGCCTTTATTCCTATACATTGCTGTGTCTGCATTACATTGCTCATAAATCATTCATTCATTTATTCATTTATTATCTTCCACTTAATCCTTTACTGGGGTCACGGTGTGGTTCCCCATAACCATCCAGGGGAGAATGTTTCGGGCGCTGGCAGATACACCCAGGACAGGGCGCCAATCTATCGCTGGACAATCATAAATCATGTAGATATTTATAGGATAACTCACTTATTAACTTGATTCATCTCAGTGTTTTAAATAACACAGGTGATATCTATGTAGATATACACACTTTTTTTTTTTGTTTTTTTAAAGCAAACAAGCTCTGAAAATGTATATGATGCATGTGCCCAGCTAGGGACTGCTGCCCTGTCCTGGGTGTATCTGCCCAGCGTCTGAAACAATCTCTCCTGGATGAACATAAGAAACCCCCTGCAACCCATGTATAGGATTAAGAGAAATGTGAAATAAGATGAGACGATATGGTGGATGCTAAAATTGGATCAGTATACCAAATGCTCTGCCATAAAGTTTCGGTTTAAGCTTAGAATTGCCAGAGATTAAGACTGGATGAGGATGTGAACCTGTAATTTCACCACAAGTTTGATTAAGGTATAATACTGTCTGATCTGATCACCAGACAAAGATTCAATTTCCTTCTGTGTTGTTGACGTGGGTAAGTTTTTAAAAAATATTCCCATTAAAGGCTAATAGGCTTAGTTATTTTTCACTTGAGCCACCTGTTTTCGCATTGCTGTAAAACCATCATTCTTTATTAAATATACAAGTAATTGGAATATCCAATTATCCATTCAATTTATTCCGCTTATTTCTCAACTAGGGTCGCGGTGGGGTTCCTCATGTCCATCCAGGGGACAACATCTTGGGCGCGGGGCAGATACACCCAGGACAGGACGCAAATCCATCACTGGGCACACACTCACTCACACAGAAACACACACTATACAGGGCAATTTAGAGCATTCAATTAACCTGGAATCCATGTTTTTGGACTGTTGGAGGAAGCCGGAGAACCCAGAGAAAACCCAAGTCGACACAGGGAGGATATGGAAACTCCACCCTAAGCGGGATTACAACTGGGAATCCCCAGCGCTGAGAGGCAAACGTGCGAACCACTAAGCCACCAGTAATTGGAAAATTTGAAATATAAAGAATTTGCATTTATAATACTTTATTTTGCAGTCCATTATTTCAGCTGCTGCAGAAACTTTTATGTAAATGATTTTTAAAGACTATACATTTTGGTGTAGTGGGCTATATGTAAAGAACTTAGCTTAGAAATACTGCTTATGTAGATTTATGTGCTTCAGGATGTGAATAATAGTTGACTGAAAATATTTTTGTTTGTTTGTTAATTGTTGTTAGGGCATGGTTAAAGCGTGTGGCATTAAGGGATAGGTGTTGACCATGTACGAAGCCACAATCATTTACTTTCCATTTGCACTAAGAGGTACTTAACCTTTACAAGATTAAATATGGATAAGGGTGTGATACCTAACATTTCACAATGAGTTTAATCGAAGACAAATGTAAGCATTATTAAGAATCAGGAAATATCTGGAGTTTTTGAAGTAGGGTTATTGTATTTTTTTCACCTGATTAACAAACATATGCAAATTACATAATATGGTCTTTGGCAGCAACACGTCAAAACGTTTGTCCAGGTACTGTAAATATTTTGGTACAAGTTAAAAGAAACAATGAAATGTGTTTGTCCTCTTACAAGTATTATCACACCATAATAGTTTTAGTTTATTGAATTGCAATACATTAAAATATGCACTCCGGGATATTATAAGTTGTATTTTTCAATCTCTTTCAGGGACAAAGAGAGATTCCTGAAGGGTAACAGGTTCATTGCTTAACTGGGTAGACTGAGTACATTCAGTATTTCTCAATACAGCACCCATACACACAGATGTGCACGTGCATTGGGATTAACTGTGGAGGTTGGCGAAGTTCATGCAAACACAGATATAAAAACCCAGGAGTCCTAATGCTGCAAACCTTTCTACAATAAACTTTTGACAAACCTGAATTCCCTTAATAACAATAATAATAATAATAATAAAAATCATCACAATAATAAATGGCAATGCACTGAAAAGCCAGGATACTTTCCTACCCTTTACTTTATAACCATAAATAAAATTCGAAAATTAATTGGAAAAAAAAAACATTAAATAGAAAGAATAATAAAAATTATTACAGAAATCGGACCTTTATTTTACCTAATGTTTTAATTTTTATGCACCCAAATGTGCTTCAGGACATTAAGTAATTTAAAGTTTATTGTGGACTACTTTTATTAGAAATGTATATGCTATTTTTCCAGTTTATTTGTTTTGGTTATCAATACAACTTCTTACAGCATATGTCTACTGTCTTCATCTTCTACATTAGTTTTAATAATTGCACCTTTTTAAGCCAGGTTTTATAACCCTTAAATAGTTACTGTTAGTTTTGCAGTGCAACTAAATGGCATAACACCAACTAGTTGATCTATACCTAGAATCTAATGTATTTACATTTAACTAGCTCTCCTTAACAAACAGGTGGCATGCATCAGGTCATGGCATGCATGATGTTTTACGTAACATTTGATTAAGGGAAAAATCAAAATATTTAGCAAGTTTAATAAATGTGCAGGTCAGCCAAGCAAACCTGTAACTGTTTCGCCAGTGTGCAGCTGTTCTGCAGGCAACAGAGGAACAAAGGCTAAACTATTGTGGTTTCAAATGTGGCTGTTGTAGAAACACCTTCGGCCTACTAATCTGTTCCTCTTCTGGACCACCTCTGATCTGCGTCCGTCTCTCAGTACAGCACTCTGAATCTGATTATGCATTTCCTTCTATCGACACCACTTTTGTTTCTTGAACTTTCCTTCTGTCTCTCTCTCTCACTCTCCAATGACATGGAGCACTGAGAACCTGCTGGCAGCTCTTTTATGATTGCTGATTTTGTAATCAGGTTTTGTGCAAATTGCACATTATCAGCCATGTCCATGGAGGATTCCAGATGTTTATTTATGCTTTTACTGACAGGGAGTCAAATGAGGAGAAGCTGGAAAGAAACTGCTGAATCAGATATTTTATTACTTTTTACCCATTGGGGTCTAAAGCAAGACCTTGGTGGTCATACTCTCCTATTGCTATATGTGAAAAAAATATATATAAGAAAGTGACTAAACTGTACTCCCCTTACCCCAAGTCCACAATTTCCACATCGGTACAAGAGTTTAAAACATGTTGCAGATGTTTTAATGAGCCACAGCTCAAGAACAAATTTCATTTCGGAAAGGCATATAACAGCTTTTTCCCAATAATTTCCCAATTTCATGCTCATGTTGTTGCTCCCCTGGTTTGTAACACACTCATCAATGTGCATATTGTCACACACAATTAGAAAAGTTTAGGTACTTTCCGACCTTAACTAAAACTTAAGTGATTAACTTATTACAATACTAATTTAGTCATTCCTTCTCTTTTGCTTAATCCTATATTTGGGTAACGGGGGGGTTCCCCCCTCGAACGCTGGGCAGATACACCCAGGACAGGGCACCAATCTATCATTGGACACATACTCATTAAGAGAAATACATACACCATATATAAGGGCAACTTTAGAGCATACAATTCACCTTTTATCCATGTTTTTTGGACTGTGGAAATAAATCGGAGAACTTGGGAGAAACCAAATTGAGATCCGAACCTGGATTCCCAGTGCCGAGAGGCAAAATAGGCTAACCACAATGTTTTTACCTGCTGTCCACAATAAAACATCTTAACCTAACACTTCTGATCTCTTTTTGATTTTAAAATGCTGGTTTCCTATATTAGTTTGGAAGAAAAATCACAGAAATGTTATCTATACATTTGATTCATGATTCCTTATAAAAGTGGTTCAGACTTGTTTCTATGTAAATGTAAATATCCTATCAAGTGATTAGGATTTATTTTAATTGTTAAGGGCTTACCTTTTACACCAGTACAATAAGTTATAACGGAAATTGACAATCATTACAGTTTGTTGCAATACAAGTACAAAATAGACTCAGACACTTTTTTCAATCCAATTTATGTGCATATGAACGAAACTTCATGCCTTAGCTCTACATAGTTGTAAAGTGACAGTGTTTTACTATTTATGCAATGTAGTGCAAACTGTGCAAATAAATACATGTTTAAAAAAAAATACAACAGCTACAAATTATAATGTATTGCACAACATAAAATTGTATTGCACTGAGGTAATCAAAAAGGACCATTTTATATTAAGTGAAGAAGTTGTTTTTAAACCTGTCTGTTCTGCATCAGAGACATGACATGGCAAGTACACCATATTCAGATGTGAATTTCAACTACACTTTTATAATAATCTTTTAATTTGAAACCCAAATGTCTTCATTGTACTCTGGCGGCTAATGGACTGGTTTCAGCGTTCCATACTTCCAGTCCTGGACCTATCATACACTCCTAAAGAGTGCTTTCTCTAAAGACGCGCATTGCTGTCTGTTGTATCACAGTATCAAAAGTGGCTTTACTTTAAGAAAACTAAAAGTATTTGGTGCATTTCTGGCACAGCAGAGTGGCGGTTGTTGTGGTGATTAGAGACTTGTATTGAGGAAACTTTGAACAGTTCCAAGTTCACCAGACTGGCCTAGTTGGGCTGCAGTGACTAGACAAACCACCTCCCCAGCCCCTGTACTGTGCTGTGCACCCCAGACAAACTGTGGGTTAAGAATTCCCTGCTCTCTTAATGGGTAACGACACAACCTTTGACATTCATTTTGAAGCATTTTGAAGCCTTTTCTCCCTGCTGCTTTGTTACTAAGATGAGAGACAAGCACATGAAGTGACAGAGTGGGACCTTATTCATATGAACAATGTCACATGGCTGGGTCATTGTATGTCTGATTAAAGAGTCAGAACCATTTTAACTTATAAAGCACTTATATATATATTTTTTTTTATTCAACGCCCCCCTTCCCACACACACAGACTTCCATTAATTCCATAGTCTTACCCAACCTTAACCATAGAAATAATAACCTAACATTAAACATAACTATAACTATTAAACATGATTTTACTTCAAAGCTGATTAATTAATATTTGGAGACCAGTTTGTGGCACTCACAATTATATTACCCCCAGAGGTAAGTGTGTAAGCAGGTTTTTCCCACAAAGTTATATATACCGCACGCACACACACAGACACACACACTATTTCATTGGCCAGGCTACAAAAGCCATAATGTCCTTAGAGAAAACAAGACACATTGAAGGAAGCATGTCCACGTCTCAGCCACACGACTCAAACCGGGGGAAAGGGGAACTTTCAGCAGTCACTCTTCCAGACATGAGTATTTACCCAGGAGACAATGTGTAAGATATGGAGCTGAAGTCAGAAAGTAACAGATAAAAAAAAACAGTAACAAAAAAAAGATGATAAACTTGTAATAGTGACAGAAAAATGAATGTTTCCAGTTTTTATTCGTTTCTAATACAGATTCTGTATAAACATGAATACAAACTAAAATTAGCAATGGAATAATATCAATTTATTGCAGGACAGAGGCTTAGTGGTTAGCATGTTCGCCTCCGCTAGGGATTCAGGTTCGAATCCCAATCTGGGTGAACTTTCCATGCTTTCCTTCTGCCACGTGGGGTTTTCAGGGTCCAACATTTTCTGGGTTCTACAGTCTAAAAAACATGGTTTCAGTGTAAATTGATTGCTCTTAATTGCCACTATCTAAATTGCCCCCATATGTGTGTGTGTCTTTGTGAGTGAATGTGCACCCAGCCATGATTTGGTGCCCTGTCCTGGTTGTATCTGACAGGGTGTGTTTTTAAAAGTAAAACCTATACATTTCAGTTGAAAACTTTGTGCAATGTCTTACAAAATATTGTTAACTGACAGCACGTCCTTTTGCAATTTTAACCTGATCACTGGTTGCAAACAACTTAATGGGGGTTGAACTGTTTTTTCTCCCTCATGACTAAAGGTGTTGCTTAAATCCCTTTATACAAATAATGAATACAAGCGTCTGTATTTATTTAGTACTTTAGATTATAGAAAATTTCAAACTTGCCCCTATTTTTATTTTTAATAACCATAAAGATAACTGTCAGTTGTAAAATGACACATAATTATATTGATATGTATGCAGGCTCGGCAGCATTTGGTCCTCATTTCTTGCATTGCATGTGTGCATCCCTGATGTCTGAGATCCCCTCGATTCAGCACACAGTAAATCATGAGGTACACTAAATTGTGAGTTACAGTTACTGCTGCAGAAAGTGCATAATGTTCCAAGTCAGAATGCTTGAAGTTCGATGCTGACTTGAATTATATATTAGTGCTAAGGGAAAGACTGCAGGGATGACAACACACAAATTGATTGCATATACAAGACCACATGCAGAAATTGACTTACTCCTAATACACACAAATATCATACTGTTTACATGTTTAGGAAATACATGGAACGCAATGCAAAATAGATTTTAAAAGTTTTATAAGCAGAACAAAACTTCTGTTGTCCAACAACAGATAGAGGAACAGATGTTTTGGATGTTCATGGATTTTAATAGGTTTTAAGGAGCCAAGGAGTTTTTCGCATCAGGTTGCACATGAGGTGGAACAAAAGGATGGTGTGAAGGACAAAGTTTCACCCAAAACCAAATTTTTAATAAGAAAAAAAAATGGAAACATGTACTTTTAACATATAAGATACAAAATTAAAATTTAAAAAAGAAATAATTCAGCAATAGGAATATGAATTTAGATACACAATAAAAATATCATTAGCAGCATGTTAACCCGCCTTTTATCAATTGATCGGCTTCAAGCCCTCTATGAGCCCTAGAAGATATTTAGAAAACATATCCTTTCTTAATAAAACTGTAGCACTAAAAGTATGACCAGAGCATTTATATGCAATTTACTAAAACACATCAGCAACCACATGCTGATTAGTGAAGAAACTACAGTAGATGGTAAGAGCTGATGTGAATTCATAGAAGATATAGAAAAGCATGTTTATTTGATATTACGGATATTAAAACATTACTTCCATCATGGAATTGTGTGTGTTTCTTATTGTGTGTTCAAAAGTTTAAAAAGTGTATGATGCGTGAACTTCGGCACAGGTCAGCATGTGGGATTCAATTTACGTATCTTAAACTACACCTCCACATGATGTAGAAAAGACAAAATTTCACTGCAGCACTCCATCATCCTACCCCCATGCTCTGAACCAGAGCGTATACAGTATGACCATCTATTGTATCTCGAGATGCAAAACCTGTAAGCTACTTTGTCTATAAGGTCTGGTGATGTTACTGATTACTCACAGTACTCACTTTTCTTATTCCAAACTGCACTGCCAGATGTTTGTAATCCTCAAGAAAAAAATTAAAAAAAACACCTAAATGAATGCAGTATCAGATATAAACACTGTATTAAAAGCAGGTTAAACAATTATAAATGTGTCGTACAACATACTATTTTATTTAGACAAAAGCACTGGAATACCTACATATTAGTGAGTGGACGCTCCGCCCTTTAAATGCAGCCTACATTTTACATCCTCGTTTAAACAACTGTAAAACCGCATTTGTTTAAATGTGAATTTTATTCAGTGATTATTTTAGTTACAATATATTCTCCTTCTGTATAGTCTGTGTGCTGTCCTGTTGATTCAGTATGTTACATGTCATGCATGTGTGCACTCACAAAGACAAATTTCTTGTACGTGCAACATACTTGGTGAAATAAAGTGATTCTGATTCAGATTCTGGTTCTGATTTTTTCATATTTATTAATTGGTCCCTGGTGTTGCAGCTATAACAGTTTTTTTCTTGGTAGGCTTTGTGAAAGATCTAGAATTGTAGTGGCCAATTTGTTTGTAATATTAAAGAATTCATTTAATTTACAATTATTGATTCATTTGAGACAATATGGATATAACAACTACAGAATGATAAATGACATTAGTGGGCTATGCTATATATCTGCATTTTTAACTGCAAGTTTCAACAACTATTTTTTGCCTAAAAATGTGCATTAGTGGGGTGGAGGGGTCAGACAAAAAGATGCTGTCCACACTGAAGGTCCATGTCTCCCACCCACTCTATAACACACTTGTAAGACACAAGAGCATATCCATTTAAGACTCAAAGCTCCCATTTCAAAATTTGTGTTTATATTCAAATATATTGCATTTTTTTTTTGCTTTTAAAGAAGTGCTTATTGTTAATACTTTTTTATTCTTTTTTTTTTTTTTAAATTTTGAACAATAGTAATTCCCACTGGAGAGTAATTAAGTATCCTGATTCTGATTTGATTCGGACAGTGCTCATAAATTTGACCAAATATTATTTTTTTAATTAATTAAAACACGGATCAAAATATCAGAAGGGCCTAAGTCTTCCAGTGTTTAAAGGGCAATAGTGTTTTTCAGCCCTGTATGGATACGAGGAACAAAAAATAAACTGTTTTATATTAATATTTTCTTTAAAATTATTATATAACGCTTCGATTAATACTGATAACAAATAGTTAATTAAAAAGACTTATTGTTACAGGACTTGTTATGGGACATTTTTGCATTTTAATATTCTTGATAAATTTCATTCATTTTAATCGTGCAAACTTAGCAAACTTTACAGAGGTACAAAAAAAACACCATGTGTTAATTTGTAAGTATAT
>JAOUQT010070693.1:0-10288 GCA_025769995.1 Xyliphius kryptos
GAATAAGCGGAAGAGAATGAATGAATGAAATGTATAATGTATAACAACATATACAAAACATACAAAACTAAAAGCTGCAGTGTTAACACATTAGAATTTGCAGGTATAAAACCTGCTGCTCTTCATCACATTTTCTTCATCAGTTAATTTTATATGTATTAATTAGATCTTTATCATATTCTTAGTTATATGTTTTTTCCTTTTTAATTTAAAATGTGCATGTTGTCAGTAAATGCCTGAGATTGCTTAAAAGGATTTTGGGTTTGTTTCCTGGTTGTCTTGCAACTCTGCATAACTAAATGCATAAAATATTACTGCACATGAATTTTTAAAGGCAGAAAGCTATAATGTCAGCATGCAGGAGAAAAAAGGTTGGTTGTGTGTGTAATTGATCATGTTTAAAGCTGGACTCATGAATAAAGCACATCTTTCGGGGCTTATATTTACAGGGCAGCAGGTAACATGACCTGTTTAGATCATATACACTCACTGGGTTCTTTAATATGTTATCAGTGCTGGTACTGTGATGGAGAACGTTTTCCATCATAATCGCCTTATTATTTTGACAAATTTTTCTGTTGGTCTGTAGTGAGTTGGTGGCATCACCCAGTTATTGCAGGGGTATCTTTTGCACATACATGATATGACTTTTCCATTTCACCACATTGTATTGAGTTGTGGTGAATACAGAATCCTTGGACGAATGAGGGTTAAGGGTCTTGCTTAAGGACCAACATTGGACCTTCAGTGGACCTGGAATTTGAACCTGCTAGCCTAACACCCTAACCACTGAGCTATCACACCCCAATCTGTTGTGGATTCGAATCCCAGGTCCACTAAAGCTACTAATATGGGTCCTTGAAGAAGGCCCTTAACCCTCATTGCTACAGGGACTCTGAAACACTGCCAACCGTCAAGTTGGGATAAGTCCCTTAAATGCGTCTCCTTTAAGGGACCTCATCAGGTACCCATTTTGTTTGGTGGGGTGGAAGAGCTCTGTGGTTAGTGTAAAGATTGGAGGTTCATTCCCAACTCCAACAAGGCTGGCTCTTGCGTGAGACCCTTAACCTTCATTGTTCTTGGAATGCTATATAGTGAACCCTGTGTTTGGAATCTGATTATTAAGTTTGGATACTTATAAGTTTGGATAAAAGCGTCTACTAAACGATTACATGTAATGTACATCATTTATATTATTCATTTTTAAACCTAATTAATGAAAAGATCTGTTTGAGGAAAAACATTTTCCATCTGTTATTTTGCTTATAAGTGTCATCGGGGTGCTTTGGGTTCTGCTGAATCTGACTTAACTAAATATAGCAAAGATTAAGTTCTCCAATGGCTGGGCTTCTATTTTTTTTAGCTCAGCCTAAAATGGATGCTGTAAAATACCCTACATAAGCTTTTTTGACAAAGCAGGTCATATTCCCACATCCTCTTCATGTAAAAGCACATGCAGTTAATCCCCTGGATGTTTTTTTTTTATCTTTATGACATGGGATTAGGTTACATGTATGATATGTTTCTGTAATCCAATATGCAAAGATCAAAGTGGTATGTGTTTGCTTCTATGTTTGCTTCAGTGACTTCAATGGAACAAATGATCACCTCTTATTGACATAATGAAGGAGCAGAGACAAGGAGCTTTGGGTTATTTTTAAGTGGAGCTGCAAGATTTTGGAGTACACACTTATTCAAGTTAACAACGGTCATCAATGCCAGTATATTTACCTGTTTGGGGTTTGAGAATGCTGGATTTTAAACCTTTACCCTTCCTGTGAACAGTTCAGTTCATGGTTTATGCTTTATATCAGTGGTTTTCAACCTGTGGGCTGCGGCCCCCCAGTGGACCGCAGACATACTGCAAGGGGGCCATAGGCTAAAGATTGGTTAATTAGCTGAGCTATCTATTTGATTACTAACTAGTTAGTTAGCTACTTCAGTCTGAGTGAAGCTATTGTCTTTTGTGTACACATAATGGATAAATGGTTAAAAACAGGGTCTTTGACAACAAACGACCCTGACGCCGGACCACCTACAAGTGAAGCAGCCACTGTATCTCTTACTGAGCGAACCAAGAAAAGTGTGAGTGACTGAAAGTGCTGTAAATGGTTAGTTTTGTTTGTTGTGTGAGTATGCTGTCAGTTTCACAGGTCACATGGACAGTTGCACTGTATTTAGTTTTAAACGGTAATAAAAAAATATTCTGGGGGGACGTGGAAAGCTTTGGGGTGGGTTAAGTGGGCCTTGGGTTGCAAACGTTTGGGAAACCCTGCTTTATATAGTTTATGATCTTTTATTATAATTCTGTCAGATATATTTAGTCCAAATTCTCCACTAATTAAGTCCTTTACCAAACACATGCTGTGTATATTTTCCATACATTTATGCTGCTATGCAAAGTTTTCTCTGCTCCAGCTCCAACACAGTATGTCCAGTCACAGCCGCAGAGGCTATCCGCATGCATTTAAGATGAAAACAGCTCCAGATTGACAGGCGTGGCTCAGGGCACAACATGTGAGCCTCACATCATGCCGTGCTTTAAGGGACCTTCAAAGTGGATCAGTCTCAGCTTTGAGATGAACCCAAGCCTAAAGTTACTCAGCCTTTCCATCACCGATCAACACCTTCAACGCAATTAAATGTGTAGTTAAGGGATGTATCTGGGTCACCTGGCAGTGCATTCAGAATTTCATTTGCTTTTCCCTCTTTGTGTAACTTTAAGTTTGTTTGTAGTTTAGATTTGTGTAGTTTTGTGGTCTTATGTAATAAAACATATAGTTTAAAATCACAAACGTCTATAAGATACATTTTAGATTCACCTGGATGTAAATTCATACATGTAAATACATTTAAAACCTCTAATTGTGTTAAATGTATGTATTATGTATATACCTGACCATGCGACCATGCTTTTCTGGCTTTTTATAGCCTTTTCCCACATTTTTGGTCACCGTCACATTCAGTGTAATGCAGCTGCTCAGATGAACCATTGGCTCCCAGTAGTTGGTTTAAAAAGAACATTGTTGGGGAAAAAAAAGATCAAATGTTGTGATTTGTTACATTTAGTCATTTAGCAGACGCTTTTATCTAAAGCGACTTACAAATGAGAGAACAACACAAGTCAGTATTATCTTTTTTTTATGGCAAGTGTCTGTGGAAGAGATGGGTTTTGAGGAGTTTCTTGAAAATGTTGAGTGAGTCAGCCTTACGGATGTTGTTGGGAAGGTCGTTCCACCATTTAGCAGTGCTGAATGAAATGGGGTGAGAATTGGCGCCTCGGTGAGTTGGAATCACCAGACGACATTCATCACTAGAGCGTAGTGAATGAGTTGGAGTGTATTTAGTAAAGATGGACTGAAGGTAAGAGGGGCCAGATCCAGAGACTGTCCCGTAGGCCAGAGTCAGTACCTTGTAATGAATTGAGCAGCTACAGGAAGCCAATGGAGAGAGAGGAGTAATGAGGGACATGAGTTCGCCTTGGTTGGTTGAACACGAGTCGGGCTGCGGAGTTTTAAACCAATTGTAGAGATCTGATTGTTGAATTTGGGAGGCCGGCAAAAAGGGCATCACAATAGGATGAGGGCCTGGACCAGCAGCTTAGTAGTCTGTTCTGTTAGGAAAGCTCTGATCTTCCTGATGTTCTACAGAATGAATCTCCATGGGAACTCTCTGAGGGGAACTTGTGGCTGAACGTGCTTTGGATATCCGTCCAGTGGCCTAAATGGCCTAAATATGAAATGGTTTAAGCCTGAAACTCAATTAGTTTAGTACACGGTAGAACAAGAATCCAAGAGGATGATCGGTAAAGTGGAGTTGGCCTAAAACATTTGTGATGAATTAGGCCTCATTACATCTTCCAAAATCAGTGTGTGATCTCAGGCATGTTTTACTTATTGTGATGTAGTTAGGTGTCCACATTACCTCACTTATGAAGAGAACACACCAATAGGTACGGATGGATGGCTTGTGGAATATTTTTTTAATGTTGTGTAGCTTAAAAAAAAGGTATAAAGATGCTGACAGTAAATGTTTTTTATATATTTGTCTTTGTGCCAAGTGTAAAGGGTTATTATCCCTCCTCATATGTACCCCACATGCAAGGTTTGCAGTTGCACTCTAGATGTGAAGGTTATTATTTTGACAGAACAGACAGTTCCAGCACCCTACGCAAGTGCTGTCTTGCCAACATCTCTTCTAGCTTCATTTGCGCACCGTCTGGTCTGCATATCATTATCGGCATAACTTAACATCAGTGTCTCAACATGAGCAAAATAAAACTGCATTAAACAAGTCAAACACAATGCCACTGTCTCTCTGCTACACACATGTTGATCTCAAAGCTGCTGTTCGGAACATTTTATTCAGTGCTTTCTTTAATCTAAATAAAGTACAGCATGGAAACTTGGCAACATTTTTAAGTATCAACACAGTGTTTGTCATTCATTTGTCTTATATGGTGGTGCAGCAGACTGGATTAGTTCCTCAAAGTCTCCATTGCCTGCAGGGGCAGGTTCTACTCCCTCTAGATGAATACTGTCTGTGTGGAACTGACCACATTTAATATGATTAACCCAAACAATTGTGCAGATATCCTTAAGCCAGTTAGAAAGAAAATGTCCCCCACCCGTAACGTGGTATGGCCTGCTGGTAAATGTGGGTATTACTGGACCCAACCACATGAGAACGATAACCCCAAGAGACAAACAATAGCTTATAAAATGTTTTAAAGCAAACATAATAGAATTAAATTAAAATTAGGTCAGGATACGTGCAGACCCTACGTACCACCTATAGCGTCCAGCATGCACACAGAAATTGCTCACTCTAAACTACATAAATAATAGGTGGGGCACCAACTCGCCTGGTCTTGAGCAGCCATGTCAAGGACTCCAGTTGGAGCACCTGTGGATTCCAGCTGGTAGAAGTGAGAACTGCCCGTGTCGCTCAGGAAAGTGATAGTGGCCATCAAAAGTGGACGAAGGCCAGCATAATTAGCATCTTACTGCACACCACCCGCTTTTACTTTCAGTGTAGAATGGCATGATTCACGGGACTTTGCTACCAGTGTACACCCAGAGTGGCAACACCCTTAAGCATGGCTCTCTAGCACGGCTTGGAAAAAGTAAGAATGCTTAATGCGTGAAGAACATTTCATGTAAAATTTATTACCAAGCCAGAGCCATCAGCTTATATGTGCAAGGGAGCAACCAACACATGGAAAGGAGGCGCTACACGAACACACAACATGAAATGATGCCCGGTTTAAAGGGTGCATACGTTCATTAGGAGGAACAGCTTTGGATGCGATCCTTCTTCCAAATTAAAATCCATTACCAATGGCTTCGCCTTCTCACCCAGCCCTTCTGCCACATTCTATAAATACAGACCAGTCCATCCTTTTTTTGGCGTATTTGGTTAGTCCGACACGGTGGCTTGGTAGTTAGCACATTCACCTCTCAGTGTTGGGGGTCCCCGCTTCGAATCCCAATCTGGGTGGAGTTTCCATGTTCTCCCTGTGTCTGCGTGGGTTTCTTCCGGGTTCTCTGGTTTTCTCCCATATTCCAAAAACATGGATTTCAGGTAAATTTACTGCTCTAAATTTCCCTGTATAGTGTGTGTGTGAGTGTGTGGCTGTGTGAGTGAGTGTGTACCCAGTGATGGATTGGCGCCTGTCCTGGGTGTATCTGCCCAGCGCTTGAGACGTTCTCCAATGGATGAGAACGACCCTCATAAATGAATGAGCAAAAGATAATGAATGAATGGTTAGACCTCCGTATTCCAGTCCAGATCACTCATTACTACCGCTCTAACATATGGATTGTATGCTGTATATTTTGTTATGCAAATATTGTTATTTATTGATTTTTTTGGCACCATACTGCACAAGCATTCACTATATAACCCTGTATACAGCTCCCCTATTAGGAATATAATTAAACACATCCAAATCCATTGTTGAGCGAGAAGCACTACAGACTTAACATTGACTGAGACCTTCCTCAGCACAGCAGCGGCACTGACAAGACTTCACACTTCAGTGTAATGAGTTGATTATAGTCTGTCAACCACAATTAGCCAGCCTTAAGCAGTCCTGTGCTCGGAAAATGATAAAAGGCTATAGACTGAGACA
Source organism: Xyliphius kryptos (assembly GCA_025769995.1). NCBI lineage: Eukaryota > Metazoa > Chordata > Actinopteri > Siluriformes > Aspredinidae > Xyliphius > Xyliphius kryptos. The sequence continues at coordinate 6,134 of JAOUQT010070693.1, forward strand.
TAAAATCCATCTTTATTTTTTTTTTTTACATTAAAACCAAGTGGTGCACTTAAATCAGACTTGTGTGATTTATGTTCAATTACTATTTATTCCCAAACGTCTGATTCAATATATTAATATCAAAGTCCAATAGTTTGTGTTTTATGTTATAAAAGTGCAGCACTGGAATAAAATGTTCGGCATGGATACATTTCATTATTTGTAATTACCCAAATAGCACACTGTAGGTATTAATCATGTTTAGGACGGAATTGCTGGCACCCTTTAAAATGCGGTCAGTAAATCCATAAGTTTAATTTAGATAATGCAGTGTTATTTGCTTTAGATTTTGTTAAAGGTTACAGAATGTACTTACTGAATGTAAAGTATTACATTTTTTTGTTGTCCTAATGACACTAGTCTACAGCTTCAGGGCTTTGTTTTCCAGTCTGCATGCTGGTTTTGCGTCAGGAGGTCACTGCCAATGCGAAAGCATTTTCTTCGAGGGTGCCTCTGTTTAAGGGGTGGTTTGACAGTTAGTGTGTAAAAACAGTCATTATTGCGTGTGATGATGTTTGCACATAGCAGCAGTAGGAGGAATGTGGTACAGAAGAGATCAGATTAAAATAATTTAACTATTCGAATGAAACAGAAATCAAAACAAACAGTGGGAACACAGATTATTAAGAGCTGCTATCAACTTAAATATTGTTCTTCCCTGGACGGACACGGGGAACACCCCGCGACCTTTATAGAGAATTAAGCAGAAGTTATTGAATGAATGAACACCAAACAATCTAACTTCCACATCACCTAAATAGAAGTTTCCTTTGTGCCACTCTTGGTCACCAATTATTAGTGTTGCTGTTCACACCATGTAGAGTTGGCAAAACATCTTGAGTTGCTTTGTGGCGGTTGTAAAGAGTATATAAACCTCCACAGGCTGCTAAAGTGCATGTATGTCAATTCTCATGGTAAAAAAAGTCCACACTTTTCTGGCCCAAGATCTACTTATTCAAGGGGACAAGTCATCATAATCTATCAGGAATTTTTTTTTAAAGCTTTAATGTTTAAACCTTCATACACACATTGTGTTGGCATTATTAGCAATACAAACTATTATTCTGATGATTTGCAATGAAGTGTGTCAGCCACTTGTGAATAGTCAAACGTTTCAAACCGGCTTCCATCATCAGTAAGTGTGGACCCATATCTGGACTTCATTATTTTTATGTGAGGAAAAGATTAATTCACATAAGTAGGTTGATCCAAAATATTCTGTCGATTGAGGCACATTATCTTATGTTTGTAGGAAAATCTGCCACATACACTTGTTCTTTATAATTGTGCACAAGTATCTGTACAATAATTGCTGTTTGATAAATATGTATAAGCAACGTAAACAAATGATACTCTTATACTTATATACTCATATAACTTACAACTGATATTTTAAAAAGTAACAACAGCAGAGAATAACAACAAGCTGGAATTATAAGCTAACAGCATGGCACTTAATATCTAACTCTATTCTGAAGACACGGTGAACTCTGACTTAAGTCATGGGACAAAGACAACCAATGAAAACTCACTGCTAGTTACACTGCAAAAATAATGACTAATACAAATCACCAGCAGGGGGAAATGCATGATAAACGGGGGGAAGTCTCTACAGAACATGTGGAATGTTCCACTGCGATCTAACAATGTGCACCGACGTATTGGTCAGTATTTTGAAGCCAATACAAAAAACAAAATAAAATGAGTCATTTCTAAGCTCACAATCTGATTGGTTGGGAAGTGTTTTGACCATGCTGTATCATGACATCATGGCCCTTTTATAACAAAACTATATCAATCTGCTAAAACGTGGTTTTCCAACATACATATTACAACGCAAGTGTTTAAACTGGACAATTGTGCCGCTAACTGCTGTTTCATCAAGCTGTCAATCACTGATATGATCAAAGACAATTACAAACCTGATTTGATTAGTCATCAATATCTATCACAAATATAACATTGAAAACCTAATTAATACTTTACTACAAACGCTGTCTAATGTAATGTGCCTAGCAACATATGTTTATATGTTGCTAGGTAACAGACTGCCAGCGAACCAGTTGTACTTGTGGAACAGAATAAATGATTAAATTAACAACAGAATTGAATCCATGGTGGGTAATGGCCGCTAAACAACTGGCTGTTGTAGTGAAGCAACAGACGACTCGAAGTCGAGTGTCAATGCAGATAACATCACAGCTGTGATTCGGTTGCCAGCACAAGCCATGATGTTAATTTTGATAACACACTCCCTCTCATGTTCTATTGTATAATTTCTTTCTGCTGGTAAACCCTCTTCACGTCCCACATTTCTTACCTTTAAAGTTATACAACTGTTAATATTGTAGTTATTATTAGTTTGAAGTAAAGTTTTACTTATTGAACTCAGAACATCTCCATAATGCTTTGCCTCATAATGTCTTAGCTTGTCTCTGCTCTGAATTATCTTGCAATCTACTTTTGTTTTTCATTTCCAAGTCCCTTTGATTAAAATTATGTGGCTTTTTCCCCCCACCCCTGCCTGATATCAGCCGTGATTTATAGATATATCTGGGTCATATCTGGATCCCTGTGATTGGTATTAACCAGAAGTAAGAAGAAAAAAGAATCCTGTTTAAAATCCTCCGCATGTTCTCCCACCTTGACTCTGACTGTAATGTTGTGATTCAGAATTTCATAAAGTGCCAAGACACCCAGATGATAGTTTTGATCTCCGAGTAAGTCGAGATAAATGCAAAAAAGGAGACGCAAATGTAAACGTGGGTCTGTATTTTCACATCAAAATCGTAATCTTTCAGAAACACAGTCTCAGATTTGGATTACGCCTGGCAAGCAGATTCACAAGGATAAAGGGTGGACAAAAGGGAGAATTGTTGATGTAAGGAAGCCGAAGATTAATAAAAGAAATAATCCTTCAGGCGTTCAGACATTCATTTGACCTCCGGTTCGTTCGCCCTCCGTCTCTGATGGTGGTGTGTGATTAGAAATGAAGGGGCAAAGTGAAATAATTAAAGTAGAAATCATAATAGTTGAAATCAATAGAAAGTCTCAATTATTTATTTGGATACTATTTCCGTATTCTGCTCTTCTGCAGATCCCTGCATTCTTAGACTTTCTGTCCCATTAAATATTGACAAGAGGAATATATGTTTTCATTATCTGCAATCTTTAACAAGTATATCAACTCACCCCGCCTAGCTGACTCACCAGCCGCTGTAAGGCATCTGGTGTCCACATACTGCAAAAAGATTGTAAGTTAGACTTAATACACTCTCACCTTCACTCAGTTCTCACAACTTCCAGCAAGTTTTTTTATGTATGATCTCGCCTGTAAGCCGAGAAATAGCTATTGAGCAAATAACGCCTACAATCATTGTACCTTCTGCAATAAGAAACAATACTGTCAACATTAAATAAACTATATGGATAAATGTATTAATACACATTCAATATACTGTATAGTATACAGTTGCAAGAAAAATATGTAAACCCTTTGGGATTACTTGGATTATCATATAAATTGGGCATTAAATGTGTACTGATCTTCATCTAAGTCACAACAAGAAACAAACACACTTGATTGAACACTATAAAATAAAATCAACACTGATTTTATTGAACACTAACACTAAATATTTACAGTGCAGGGTGAAAAAAGTATGTTAACCCCTAGATTAATGACTTTTCTAGGAGCCAACCTGGAGTCCAATCAATGTGATGAGATTGAACGTGTTGGTTAAAGCTGCCCTGCCCTAAAAAAAAACACAAACTAGTTTTGAGTTTGCTGTTCTTTGGAAGCATTGATTGATGTGAATCATGCCTTGCACAAAAGGGCTCTCGGAAGACCTACAGTCAAGGATATTTAAAAGCCTTGATGTTCATGTATCCACCATAAGACAGACGGTCTACAAACGGAGAAAGTTCAGGACTGTTGCTACTCTTCCTAGGCGTGGGCGTCCTGTAAAGATGACTGCTAAAACACAGCGCAGAATGACCAATCAGGTGAGGAAGAATCCTTGAGTTTTAGCTAAAAAATTACATTTACATTTACATTAAGTTATTTAGCAGACGCTTTTATCCAAAGCGACTTACAAGTATCCCAACTTGGTTGGG
>JAOUQT010070703.1:0-20483 GCA_025769995.1 Xyliphius kryptos
TGAGAAGCACGTTGGCTTCCAAAAAACTGGTTTTGAGGCCAAAATAAATAATGAATCCACACAAATTATTTTGTATTTTGATGTTAATTTTTTGTTTCCTAGAATCCTTCCTTTCTAGTTTGCTCTTTTAAGAGGTGCACCTACAGAGTCCGGGCTATTGAAAAGGCTCTTTATTGGCTGATATTGTTTGTGCAAAGGGGTGGCCTCCAAAGGGGCACTGCCTTTAAAGCCCCAAGAAACCTTTCACCACTTGTTTTTCCAAAACATGAGTATGTGGATCAGCTCAGTGACTTTTGAGATAAAATACATTATGGGTTTGTGTATTTACATTTAAATGACAATTTCTCTCTTTTTCTATTTGACAGATGCTTTGGTTCAAAAACATATGATTCTTTGAGTTTTGAGCTTGTATCCCCTCCACACCAGAGGGACAGCCAGGATGTGGGGTCTCTTCTTTCTCTGCTTAGCATGGCTCCCAAGTTTGTCATCACTTCCCATAGAGAGGGAGAGCAGTGAATCGCTGATCTGTAAGGTTGCTCCAAAGTGGCAGATTGATAGTCAAGAACCCATGAACGAGCTTGTGGGAAATGTAGTTGTAGTGGCTTTGCTAAAAGCCAGCTGACACTTCTGTCTCACCCAGGCTGCCAGGTAAGTAATTAAAGAATATACAGTGTATTTATAGAGAGAAGAGAAAAATCAAAAGAATGGTATGCATCTCTAATGCTGCAAAGTCCCAAGTCTTGTTTCTATGCAATTGTATGCAGTTAACCATATTTAAGTAAACCCATATAATTTTGTTGTTTATCTCTTTCCATTGGTTTTGAGTAGATACATTCAGTAAATCTATTGCAAAGCCCTATGTAACATGACTACTTAACCAAAAGCATCCAGTGATATATTATATATTTTTTTTAAATATAATCAGCATTTGAAAGAAATGACACTCAGAAATCATGTACTTTTAGCCACTCTGAAGACACACACTACCTATATGTAATGTTTAGCCTTTTATGGAAAGTGGTGGGGTGCATGCCTCTTACTTCCAACACCGCAGCCGCGGCATGCCATGTTATGTAGTGTGTGAGGCATATGCCAAGTGTCTACAAAGTCTCGGAAGCATTAGGTTAAACATTCAGTGCTAAAACATAATTGGCTTTACGGGTGACCTAATCTTCTCCTAATAAATTGCAGTGACACTGGCAAGTAGGACAGATTATGAATGAACTTTATTCAATGTCTCCACATCATTTAACATTCACTCTCTCATTTTCTACATTCATTCAGCTCTTCAGAATACTCATTCCACCCTTTCAGTATAACCTCCTATTTTTACAAAACATTCTCGTACTTTATTTTTCAAACCCTTCCCTTAGCCATCACCACTTGTTACTTAGCTTTTCCTGTAATTTCTCTGTACTCTGGTTTACTTACTTTATTTCTCTGGATATTCCAGCTCTTTTTCACCAACTTCTTCCTGCCTAAAAATTCTTTTACATCCTTGTTCCACCTTGTTTTTTTATTTCCTCTATCCAGATGTTACACCAATAACCTTCTTAACTGAGTCCCTGACAAACTGTGCTGTTGCTGCCTAGCTCCCTTGTACAGCAATTAAAGACTCGTCTCACTTTGACTCTAAAACTCTCACTACAGTCTTCTTCCTTTAATCTCATAAATTTAAGTAATCATGGGAAAATGTTCGCTGGGATTTGTTTTTTGTAAAATATATTGGTTTTATAATGTAAGTCTGTTATCTGTTTCATAGACTGGGACACCTGCGTGATAAGTTGGCTAGAGGAAACTTATCGAGTGTGGCATTTATGATTGTAAACGAACAAGAAGCCCATTCTAGAGCCATGTATGGAGAACTGAAAAGAAGGGCAGCAGAAGGAATTCCAGTGTACCAGCAAGGACCACTACAAGATAATGTCTGGAAAACCCTGCAGGGTGACAAAGACGACTTTTTGATTTATGACCGGTACAAGACATTATTATTATTATTATTATTATTAATATTAAAGTTGTTGATATTATAATTATTATTATTTATGTTGCTATTATTACTAGTAGTAGTATTACATCTGAGTTATTTAACAGTTTGCTGTTTTAAACCTCTTATTCATTTATTAATCCTCTAAGCTAATAAAATTTACATGAAGATATTTTATCCTAATCAGGAAGCAATTTAGTTGTGTTGTATTGTAGGTGAGCACGTTTTTCAATGTCTTTTCCAATTTTAGGCTTCACAATAGAAAAAATCACAATAGAGGATTAACACTATTACATAATTCATTATGAGGACCATAATGCATTTGTATGCTTATGAAGCTAAAGATTTATGCAATTTATTAAAGTTTTATTTACCAATTTTCTCAGTAAGCAAATTTACACAGCATCTACAGTATGTGAAACAAATTTTTTTTTTTACCTTTTGAAAAATAAATAAATGAAAATGTATTGAAAGTTTATTAAAAATAAAACTTTATTTGTACACATTTCTCCCTCTTACCAATTATGTTTGATTTATAAATAGTACTGCTATGAACTGTACGTTAAGTAATCAGGCAGTACTGAGATAATTTAGGGGCATTATGGTGGAGTAGTGTTTAGCATGCTGGAAATCCAGGTTCAAATCCCAATCTGGATTTTCTCTGGGTTCTCTGGTTTCCTCCCACAGTCCAAAAACATGGATTCAAGGTAAATTGGCTGTTCCAAATTGCCCCAATTATTTAGAGTTTGTCTTTGTGGATGCATTGGCAAATTGCCTTGAGTGTAAGTGCCCAGCGCCAGAAATGTTCTCCCCTAAATGTTTATTGGGGACCCCCGTGGCCCTGGCATAGGATTAAGTGGAAGATAAGATGATAATATTTCAATTTTAAGATTAAAATTGTTACAAATTAAAGACATAGGCCATTAACAGGAGAAGTTTTAAATATGTTTTAATTTATCTTAGATTGTGGTTAATTTAAAAAAAAAAAGAAAATTCTACAGTCTCTTAAGTCAGTTAGGATCATTAATATATATTAAGAATTAAAGATGACCGATTAATACAACTTTTATTCTTACAATAAATGACTAGGTAAGAGAAAAGTAGGCTTTGAAGGAATTCGGTACACCTCCAATTAACTTACATAATGCCATTAGGTCCATTTGAACACCATGATTTGCATAACTTAATTTTTGCTAAATTGCCCCATAAAGTGTGTGTTTGTGTGTGTGGCCATAAGTGAGTGTGTGCCCAGCGATAGTTTGGCGCCCTGGGTGTATCTGCTCAGCATTCGAGACGTGCTCCCCTGGATGGGCGGTGCGGTGCTGCGGTATCGCATACATTTAGTCAGATGCCCTCTTTTCTGTTGACGTGCAACTTGTAGCAAGCCTTAGCATTAGCATCACGTTGCTGACATTTCTCCTGACATTTCCACTCTACTGTGTCTTTGAGCTTCAGCATTACGTGTTTTTTGCTGCAATATTTTCAGCCGTTAATGGATGCTTTCGTTTAGGGGCATGATACTGCGGCTGCTTTAAAAGGCCACTGTTAACTATCAGGCACAGTTAGGAAGTAGTCCTAGTTTTTGTCCTGGTTGCCCCACTTTAATTTTACACCATTCACACCATACAGAAAAATTTATTTTAAAAAATGTATTTTGTATTTTCTCTTTTTTAACAGATGTGGTAAGCTAACATTTCACATCATGCTGCCATTTAGTTTCCTTCACTATCCATATGTAGAGGCTGCCATCAGAGCCACTTACCACAGTGACCTCTGCAACTGCACAGTAAGAAAATCATTTAAACATTTAAATTGCCTCTTCAGTTAGTTCTTAATATGCAACTGTGATCATTTATAACCTTAAAATTGAAGTATTGTAATAAATTAAAAAATTCAAATTTACTAACACTAACCCATCAGACTTGGACTGGCTGCCAGTGAGGTTTCACAACAAATGCAAAATTGTCTTAATAACATACAAAATAGTGTATTTTGTAAGGTATGTGAATAACTATAATCCATAAATTAGTCTCTGTTCTTTAGGTGCACCCCAGAAAGCATTTATGGCTAATTACATTCCAAAATCTACTATTTTAGTTATGCTGTTCTAAATAGTCTTTTCGAGTTTCCTAATACACTGCATAAATTGTTATTCTTATAAAGGCATACTACTTTTTATTGTTCCCGTTTAAGTTGTTATTATTTATTGTAATTTCATTTTATGCAGTTGTCCCAATGCCCTAATTATGCCTTGAAATTCCTTTGGCATTTTTGTGGGCCTGATGATTCGTTTATAAGATTAAACACAATTATTTTTTAATTGCTATTGCACATAATAAACGCTAAAATATTGAACATTGAACAGGCTACATATTACCTATACATTATTATTGTTTTCCACCTATGAAGACCACTCTACCACTATATATTTGGTCTCTCATTTGTAAGTCACAAAAGTGTCTACTAAATGACAGAATGTAAATATCAAAAAATGAGTATGGGTCTCCCAATTAGTCTTGGTCTTCTAGTTTTTTGTTTGTTTGTACTTCGTGGACTCTACAGTGCCTTTCAAAAGTATTCGACCCTTTTGAACTTTTCAACCTTTTGCCACATTTCAGGCTTTAAACATAAAGATATGAAATGGTAATTTTTGTGAAAAATCATCAACAAATGGGACACAATCGTGAAGTGAAACGAAATTTATTGGATATTTTAAACTTTTTTTTAGAAATAAAAAACTGAAACGTGGGGCGTGCAATTTTATTCATCCCCCTTGCATTAATACTTTGTGACACCACCTTTTGCTGCGATCACAGCTGCAAGTCGCTGGGGGTATCAGTTTTGCACATCGATAGACTGAAATATTTCCCAATTCTTTTTTGCAAAACAGCTCAAGCACAGAGAACAGCAGTTTTCAGCTCCTTCCACAGATTTTCGATTGAATTCAGGTCTGGATTTTGACTTGGTCATTGTAACATCTGGAAACATATATTTGTGAATCTTTCCTTTGTAGATTTTGCTTTATGTTTTGGATCATTGTCTTCTTGGAAGATAAATCTCCATCACACTCTCAGGTCTTTTGCAGACTTCAACAGGTTTTCTTGCAGAATGGTCCTGTGTTTGGCTCCATCCTTCTTCCCATCAATTTTAACCGTCTACCCTGTTCCTGCTGAAGAAAAGCAGGCACAAGTAGGGAAATCTTTTCGCAATTGTATCTAAATCTGGCTTTAAACTTTTCCACAACAGTATCTCGGACCTGCCTGGTGTGGTCCTTGGTCCTCATGATGCTCTCTGCGCTTTAAACAGAACTCTGAGACTATCCCAGAGCAGGTGCATTTATACGGAGACTTCATTACACACAGGTGGATTCTATTTATCATCATCAGTCATTTGGGTCAACATTGGATCATTCAGAGATCCTCACTTAACTTTTGGACTGAGTTTGCTGCACTGAAAGTAAAGGGGCCGAATAATATTGCACCCCACTTTTCAGTTTTTTATTTCTAAAAAGAGTTAAATATCCAATAAATTTCGTTCCACTTCACAATTGTGTCCCACTTGTTGTTAATTCTTTACAAAAAATACAATTTCATATCTTTTTGTTTGAAGCCTGAAATGTGGCACAAGGTTAAAAAGTTCAAGAGTGCCGAATACTTTTGCAAGGCACTGTATGTATTTAGTTGTTTACTATCAGTCTTACCTGGGTTTGTTCTTTAGAAGTTTAGGCTTTAGGGTGTTGTAAAGAAAAAGCACTATTTCAGTGAACCTAACTACATTTTAAATTAATTAGTATTCCAATTAAGCCATCCCCACATAAAGCACTGCCTCCACTTTATTTTTAACACATTTAATATAAGAAAACCTTTTTAAGAGTCTCATAGTTCACCATGTCTGTTTTTTATTGTCCTTGTGTGTAGCTAAATTCCAACTCTACACTTCAAATGAACAGCAGTGAATTGACCACAACAAAAGAATTGCATGTCGGCAATAATAACCAGCATCATCATCATAATAATAATCACCACCAGCATCAGCATCAGACTCATTCTGACCTTCCATCCTCTGAAAAGAAATCCAGTCATCATCAAAATCATGATGTTCTCACAATTACAGTTACAAACACTAAAGACAATAATCCAGCAGCAGCTTAGTTCTATTCTAGTTCTAGATCTGCAATTAAACAATAAAAAAACACTCTAATCATATTGGTCAGCATAAAGGACTACTCAGATGTACAGATTTGTTTTGTATTTACCCCAAATGCAGTTAATTAGATAAGATATGCACCATGGTAGGTTTGTGCCACTTTAGGTTTCAGGCAGACGATCCCTTCGTCAACAATTTTTCCTGCCATTTATTGCAAATGGTCGTTTTTTTGGTCGTTTCCATTTACCTTTGATTTATTATTTGGATGATATTGATTGACTGGTAAGAACACCATCTGCATGCTTTAGAGGCAAATCCATTACTGATGAATCAAATTTGGTTGTTCCTTGTTTTCTTTCATTGCTCTTAATGAAGCACGTACTCTAAACCTTTATCAGGTGTGTGCATGCGGAAACTGAGCTGAGATGTATTCAAATGGAGCACATGGTTCCAAGATGGTTTTCTTTAAAGATCTGCTTGGTTATACAATATCAGTCATGGTATTCTGTCTGTTAAAAGGACAGATCAGTTATCTTTTGTAATTGTTTTGCACCTAATAATAAATATATTGTACATTTGCATTTGTACTTTGGGGAGAAAATGGGAATACATTTAAGTGCAAAAGTGTCTTTAAACCCAACATGCACATTTACATAATATAAGCTTGAAATTCCCATAGCATTAGCACTGCAATGAAATTAACTCCCACACTCAGCATTAATGGCAGCCTTCTACTAATAATAATAAAATATATTTATTATAAAATGTTGAAATTAGGGTGAGAAGCTCGGTCATCTGGGAGGGGCTCAGAGTTGAGCCGCTACCCCTGCGCATCGAAAGGAGCCAGTTGAGGTGGTTCGGGCATCTAGTAAGGATGCCTCCTGAGCGCCTCCCCAGGTAGGTGTTTCAGGCAAGTCCTGCTGGGAGGAGACCTCGGGGAAGACCCAGTACACGCTGAAAAGTTTATATCTTCCGGCTGGCCTGGGAACGCCTCGGAATCCCCCCAGTTAAGCTGGTGAAGGTGGCTGGGGAGAGGGATGTTTGGGTCTCTCTACTTGGGTTGCTGCCCCCCACGACCCGAACCTCAGACAAGCGGAAGATAATGGATGGATGGATAAAATGTTGAATTAACATGAGCAGCAGCTAAATGACTAAATATGTTGTATCCAATCTGTTATTTTTGTTATCGTTGTTGTTGTTTTTTTTTTTTTTTTTAAGATTTTGTATCTGCTAAAAATCTTTGTAAAGTCATCACATTTCTATTCCCCAAAGTAATAGACTAGGTTTAATTTCTAATTGACACACGCTGTCCAATTTGTGTGGTTTGCATGTTCAAAGACATAAGTCAGAGGCACTAAAGAGACTAGCTTGTGTCAAGGTGTGAATTTGTCTGTCTATGTATCTCTATCTGGATGGAGTTTCCATGTTCTCCAAGTATCCACGTGGGTTTTCTCTTGGTTTCTCCTACAGTCCAAAACATCCAAAACTGCTCATTTGCCCCTATTAAAATTACCACTATATAATGTCTGTGTGTGTACCTAGAGATTGATTGATGCCCTGTTCTGTGTTTATTTGCTTAGCACTGAACATTGTCTTCTGGATGAACATAGGGAACCTCTAGGACCTAGTATCCGATTAAGCAAAAAATGATGAGATTTGCAACAGGTCACAAAGAATAACAGAACAATGTTGTAAAAATTACTTAAATTTGTTATCTGACAAACTTTTCAGTGTACACCTAGGATAGTGCAATTAACTTAATTTAATAAACCACTTTCAAAGGGTTTCTACTACAGGCCTAATTTCCATTTTTTGTCTTAGTGTAAGACAAATAATAATAATAATAATAATAATAATAATAATAATTAGAATAAGAAGAAGAATACATATTATTTATATAACACTTTTTAAGACCCCAAAGACACTTTACAACAAATTAAATAATATAACATTAATAAAATAGAATATGAATAATGATAAGAAGAAAAGCAGATAAAAGAGCATTAAACATTAAAATGGAGTAGCATAATAAAAACTGCAGGTTAAAAGCTATCAGAGCAGTCACAGGTCAGAGACAGTCACATAGTTGTTTTGGGAAAGAGTTCCAAAGTGAGGGGGCAGCAACTGACAAGACTCCAGGTCCGGTGTTTGGTTCTAATGCTGACGGACAGAAGATTTGCATCAGAAGAGTTGAAAGCTACATGATGGAGTATGAAGATAAATGAGGTCAGTGAGATAGGAGGGGATCCTACTGTGGATAGTCTTGTAAATGAGAAAAATAATTTTGGGGAACAGGAAGGAACGGAATTCCTGCAGGACAGGTATAATCACAAGAGCAAGTGTGAGTTAAAAGATTGCAGCTGACTTCTGAATTTACTGAAGTAGGCCATTTTTAGGCCATGAAGTAGGTACCATTCAGAATGCATGGATAAGAGTTTCAGCAACACAAAAAAGAGACTGAAAATTTTCAAACAGGTCATTAGAAGTAAGCTGAGAGGTGACAACACATTCCATTACCTTTGACAAAAATGGGAGATTAGAAATAGGCTGGAAATTGCTCATTGTGTCAGAGTCGAGTCCAGGTATTTTGAGCACGGGGTGATAGCCACCCATTTAAGTGTATGTGGGACTGAACCAGATTTAAGGGATGAGTTTATTATCTCTGCAATGAGTGAAGAGATAACTGGGAAGCACCCCTCACAAGTTTTGATGGAGCAGGATCTAATACACAGGTCGAGTTATGCATCCCCAGCCTGACTTTAGACAGCTTCGAGACACGCGTAAAAACCGAGTCAGAGGCTGAGTAATAGAATCTGGTTAAACCATTGGAGAGAAAGGAAGGGCCTGTGATACGAAGAGGGTGAGATGAATGGTCTCAACTTTAACAAGAAAAAATGAAAGGAATTCATTACACTTCTCTATTGTAAAAGGAAATGGCAGTTGTGTCAAATGGTTTAGGAAGTTGTGTTTATGGTAGAAAAGAGAGTTTGGGGAGTTGTTGAGCCAGCATGTACAAAATTGGAGTAAAAGATGGATTCTTTTATTGTTAAAAAGAATCATTGTACATTTGTTGATGGACTGTTAAAACAGGTTTTTTGTTCAGTCTCTCGAGCTGGCGTTTGCGAGATTTTATTTGGTGGAGCTCAGGTGTATACCATTGTTCATAGTGCTCTGTCAATGTCCATGATGATTGCCTTATGGTCAGAGACATTGAGGTCATGAGATCATAAGATGTACAGCGACAAGATCAAGAGTATAGCCTTTTATGTGGGTTGGAAAATGTATATGATTAAAATTAAAGCACTGCAGAAATTCTCTGAACCTCTCAGCAAACTTACAGTCAATTTGTATGTGAAAATCACCCACAAGAGCACAGAGAGTGAAAAAGCACAGAGCTGGATCAGAAAATCACATAAATCAGACAAAAACAGGGTTTTGCTTCGCGGGACAACAACACAGCAGTGACCAGAGGAGTAGGTCCAGTCAATTTAAAGACAAGACATTTAAAATAAACAGCAGCCTGATTAGGTATTACAGGTATTCTTACATCATTTTTGTAAATAGTGGCAACACCACCCTCTTGCCCTTTAATTCAAGGCTTATCAATATATGTGTATCCTACTGGTGTTGTCTCCTTTAAGGTAAAATAATCCAGGGGTTTATGCCAAGTTCAATGCAACAAAAGATGTCCAAAACAGAATAAGATATACATTTATTTAGTATTGAACCTTTGGTGTTAAGCTAACAGAGGAAAAAGACATTATAACGTTATTAGATCAGTCCGGCAGGTGGCGGTAGAATGCACTCGGAATTATTACTTAAAGAAAAAGTAAAGATAAGGGTATTCATAACCTCAATCATAGAATTTTAAACTTGTTCACAACTGTCAAATTCTGCAACAATTATGAGAAATCTAGTACAATAATTCCTCTCGACCTCCTCCATAAAATGTTCCCACAATATCCCATATAATATTTAATAGCTGTTTCACTGAATAAGGAACTGGTCTCCGCTTACAGAACTGAGATGGTGCTTTTTTGGCTACAAAAGTTTTACTTTATTTATTTATAGTTTGTTGAATACTTTATTTTTTTTTTTTAAATAAAAATCAGCTTATTTCTCCATCGTTTTCTCAAATGCGCATGACTTTTCCATGAATCCAGAACTACCTGGCTTTTGGACTGTTTGTTATAGTGGTTAATCAAAGATGCACAATTAATGCAAACCAAGTTCTTTTAACATGATTAGGGTTTAGGTGCTTTTAAACCACCACCCCGGTCCTATACCCGGATTCCCTGCTCTTAATGCCATCCAGTGTCACAACACCCAGAGTTAGGGTTGCCACCTTTCAGAAATAAAAATGAGGGATGCCCGCTGGGCCATGACCGCCACATGCCCAACTCTAATGGGCAGGCGCACCATCAGCGATGATATGTTCAATTTTGTGCCGTGTTTTTGGATGATGACCAATCACATAAGCAATTGGTAAAATATAAACCTTAAAAATAGACACATGGTCTTAGATAACTAATTAAATCTTAAATTAAATGTGTGGAGTGTTTAAAAATGTTTTTTTTTTTAAATAAACTTATTAAATTCAGAAAACACTGCAAAATGATCAGTTTCTCTGGTTTAATTCTTTATAGGTAGTATATGTTAAAGTAAAATGAACATTCTTCTTTTATTTTATAAATAACTGACAACATGTCTCTGAAATTCCAAACAAAAATTTTATATTTATTTGCAGAAAGTGAGAAATTGTGAAAATAACAAAAAATATGCAGTGCTTTTAGACCTCAAATAAAGCAAAGAAATATCTTATTCAACAATACTAAGGTTTTAACTCAGGAAGAGTTTAGTAATCAATATTTGGTGTAATAACCATATTTTTTAATCACAGCTTTTATGCATATTTGCATGCTTTCTATCAGTCTTTCGCACTGCTTTTAGGTGACTTTTTGCAAATACTGGTGCAAAAATTCAAGCAGTTCAGCTTTGTTTGATGGCTTTTGACAATGCGGCTTCCTCTTGTTTACAAAGGCAGAGCATGATATTGACTCTCCACTGACTGGTATGACCGTCATCTTATTCGAATGCCAGTCAGCAACCACAGGATGACATCAAGTGACCTACAAAAGGAATGACAAACGGCAGCTGGGGTGACTGCATGGCAAGAACAGTTCATAAAAGGCTCCTAGAAGCAGGGCTCATGTAAAGCTATAAAAAAGCCTTTCATCAATTAGAAGCAAAAGACAGTCAGGCTGAAGCTTGCAAAAGATCATAAGGACAGGACCATGGAGGACTGAGTCCAATTTTCCGACTGTCATTTCCAGCAGGACAATGCAACACAGCAAGGTTAATCAACGTGTAGATGAAGGACCACCAGATCAAGACCCCGTCATGGCTATCCCAATCTCTAGACCTGAATCCCATTGAAAACCTCTGGAATGTAATCAAGAGGAAGATGGATAGTCATAAGCCATTAAACAAAGCTGAACTGCTTAAATTTTTTGCACCAGGAGTGACATTATGTCACCCAAAAGCAGGGTGAAAGACTGGTGAAAAGCATGCCCAGATGCATAAAAACTGTGATTAAAAATCATAATTATTATTCCAAATATCAATTTCTGAACTCTTCCAGAGTTAAAACATTAGTATTGTTTTTTCTAAATGAATATGAACTCGAGGTTTGAAAGCATCTTTTTCGTTATTTTGACCATTTCTAATTTTCTGCAAATAAATACAAAATGTTTGCTTGGAATTTCGAAACCATGGTGTCAGTAGTTTATGAAACAATGTTAATTTTACTCAAACATATACCTATAAAAAATCGAATCAGAGAAACTGATCATTTTGCGGTGGTCTCATTTTTTTCCAGCGCCGTATATAGATTTATTATTAAAGTATGAGGCGATGTGCTAACCACTAAGCCATCTTGCCGCCCATAGTAAATATTTATTATAATTATTTCTAGAATTGTTGTAGGTAACTGTATACTTGATAAATTAATAACTTGTTATACTTAATTTAAAATTTTAGCAATAAATGCCCCCCGCCCCTTTTTTCCCTATTTTTACAATGAACCACATAATTCAGTAATAATGGTGTGCATTTGTCACCAGGTGGCAGTAAAGATGCCAAAATTAGAGAGGCAGCCGCACTTGAACCAGTAAAGAAGAATCTTTATTTTAATAAACAAATTATCCAAAGCAAAACACGCGATAAATAAGAACACAGATCAGAGAACAAAAGAAACATGCGGCGACAAAGCGCGGACCAATGAAGTAAGCTGATTAAATTCATATATGTTTAAATGAAGGACTACAGTTCTATTAGGACAACAATGACGAGTGTATCCTTAGGACACAATTACAATTTTTGAAGCTTGTAATTTTGCTTATAACCACTTGGTGGTGTCTTGCATAAAATATGAATATCTCTAAAATCACCAACCTACATTGTTAAAACCACTAACAGCTACTGATGTCAAACTCTGAATCCGTAAATCCCACGAAGCCCTTTACTAAACGGATAAAGATGGTTTACAGTATTGATTTACAATAACTTTAAACACATGGCAAATTATATAGTGTAATGTTTCTAATGTTTTTTTTTTCATTTATTTTTCATTTTATTTTATTTTTAGAGGAAAGTGTTTTTTTTTTTTGACAAATTTACTATTCATAAAGCAAATTCATTAGCAATTTTCCCTCCAGATTTGCATAAAACAAACAACATTCTAATATAATTTATAATGTTTTATTTTTGTTTAATCACTTTTTAAAAATATTTATGTAAATGCACAGGGTGACATTTTACATGTTTTCAAAGGTGCTGTAGCTTCCTCATTATGCAAAAAGGATGTGGGGAATGTTTCATGGAAAGTAAGATGAGTATGTAAATTTCCAAGAATGTTATTCTGCAAAACAAAAGTATGTTGCTCCTCAGCCATGCAAGAGAAAGACTGTTAGTCAAAGTCAACTTTATTGCCAGAACTGAAATATGTACAGACATACACAGTAATGAATTTGGCAGTTGCATTTAAATATTTATTTACATAAATTAAATACACCTAAACTTAGAATGATTTTTACTTGAGTAATGGAGTAAAGTGACATATGCCAATGTTGAGATTAATGGTTATAGTGCAAATATGGAAAGTAGTGCAAATAACAGCAATGCAAAT
The DNA here is from genome assembly GCA_025769995.1 of Xyliphius kryptos. Lineage (NCBI taxonomy): Eukaryota > Metazoa > Chordata > Actinopteri > Siluriformes > Aspredinidae > Xyliphius > Xyliphius kryptos. The sequence continues at coordinate 13,320 of JAOUQT010070703.1, forward strand.
ATAAACAGTAGTGCAAAAATGAACGAGCACATAGATATGTAGGTGATGAGTGCATGTCTAGTTTGTAATGTTGTAGAGTTCAGTAAGAAGTTGTGTGTGTTTTGTATTTGTTTTGCATGACAGTAAGGAAGTGCACAAGTACTTAACTACGTTAGTATTCAAGTTTTTATGCTTAAAGATATACAATTGGTGTTTGGTACTAAAAGTATTACTAATTTACCTGTTCCTTTCCCTTCTCCCTCTGCAATATACACTAATGCATGTGCATTCCCTAACCAGACCCTTTCACCATAAAACTTATTTGGATTTCTGTTATTTAATCTATTCCTTTCATGACACTTTAGTGGTCTAACAGCTGACTGACCCAGCATTGTCTAATCACTAGACAATCAGCAGAGGATCTCCTACTGCACTTTTGTCCCTCCCTTATGGCCTCACCTTCTAAACACTATTTGTAGAGTGCAGATAATGTAATGTGGCATACCTTTTAAGGAAAGCTTTTATTTTAAACCTTGGTTTGAAATATGTTTTGTTACATTTTTTACATTTCCATTTCCATTTTTTTACAACTAAAAATTTGCAAACAGAATTAAATAAATCTTTTTTGGTTCCAAAATGTTCAGTAAAGCTAATTTGAATTTTTAATTACTGACACAATACATTGTAATGTCAAAGGCTCACAATCGCACGAGTCTACTATAGAAGTGTGTCACCTTTCACAAGGCATATTGGTTACATATGTCACAGTTTATAGAAACAATGCATGTGGCTGTCATATTGTTCTGGGGAAGTAGCTGCAATCGGCAACCTTGTGACTTAATTCTACACCCACTACTTTAGACTTTAGATTTACTTTTATTTTAATTAATGGTAAAATTTATATAAAGATATGATATGATAGATAGATATGAGAACTACCAAATGCAGGCATGATGAGTTGCAGGCATAGTCATAAAAAGCTCACATAATTAAAAAAAAAAAAAACATTTAAAGAGGAAAGCAGCAGATTTGGAAACATATGCAACAAGCTTTTATATTATAGAACACATTTATAGAATGGCATGGTCTTTAAAGATCTTGGGAGATGCAAGTTTTGTACCTATTATACTGATTGTACTTGTTGATGAAAACCTTTATGGTTCTGTTCAGACAGATATCTTCTTTTTACCGTTGTGAACTAGAAGTATGGGATACCACTAGCCCTTTTAAGCATAAAAGCCACCATTCATAGGCTGGGATTTCCAAAATTAGTAAAGATTTCCAAAATGAGGATTAATTCTAATTGTAATAAAAACACGGCTGAGTTTGACCTTGTCCTTAATTTTGATATCGGCAGTTCGTAATTATATCCTGGTATTGTTTTTAGGTTTGTATAGTTTATTTCTGACTTTTTAAAAAAAAAATCTTGTTGTTCTTTTTTCAATATAAATAGATGTTGTCCAGGCATTGGAACCAGTGAATGCTCATCACTGACAATGCTACAGCTAAACTGGTTGCTCCGTAATATATTGTCTGCAAGTCTGAAAAGTCTTGTATTCCTGTACTGCAGACGATAATATAGATAATGGGTGTTTAAAACAAACAAAAAAACATGTTGCCTTATGAGAGATTAGTTCAGCCAATCGGGTGGCCAAAGGGATGTGCACTCCTGACCATGACATCCCATTTCAAGTCCAGATTTATAAATCTAGATGTGGCCCCAACTTATTCTCCACCACCGATCCAAAATTTGGAGGTTTTGTTTGTTTTGGCTTTTTCACATATTTATCTTCTTAGTTTGGACATATCCAGTACCCTGTGTAACTTTTAATAACTGAGGAGAGTGTGAAGCATAGTATGGGACTTGAATGATGGACTGAAAAGTGATGCTTTTTCTGTATGTGCAGCAATGTGGAGTACTGTGAGAAAAATAACCTAGTTAGAAAGTTGAAGTCTTGTGGGGAAATGGAAAACTGCTGCTTGGTCACCTGAGTGGCATGTGTCAGAACAGCACCAATGCTCTGTACGAGAGGAGATAGTAATGATATGGAATAGCTGCCTGAAGCTGCCTAAATCAAGCTGCATCCATATGTTGGAATATTGCAAGTTTATGATTTGATGCAGATTCTAAATGTCAGCTTGAGAACAAAATAGCGTATTAGATGGATTTCACAAAAATACTCAGTAATATCACGAATAATGGCATAAATAGTTTTTGCATTATCATGTTAGGGTATCTTGAGCTTTTGTGCCTATTAAAGTATTAAAGGCCTAACCGACTACATTTCTAATTAGATAAGAAATGTACTCCTTATTTTCCCAGGAGTCATATATATGAACAGTTAGAGGCCTGTATTAGACATGAGAACTTGAGAAACTGGTCTCCTCTGTCCCCAGACGTCTGTTGAGTATTGTAAGAAGAAGTGGGGAAGCCACACAGTGGTAAAAAATGGCCTTGTCTCAACTTTTTGGGGATTTGTTGATGTCTTTAAATTTTGAAACATATTTTTCCCTTAAAATGATACATTCTCTCAGTTTAAACTTTTGATCAACAATTTTAAAAAAAACTTTCAGTCCAAAAATTACTAATAATATATGTTTGTGATATTGGCACTGGGGGGAAAAAAGGCAGAGCAGACAGCATTGTTACATACACACACACACACACACACACACACACACACACACACACACACCCAGATTGGGAGTCGAATCAGGAATCCCCAGCGCTGAGAGGCGAACGTGATAAACCACCAAGCCACTGCCTTTTTTCCCCTGACGTCGCTCTGCCTGATAACTGTATGCAGGTCTTTTAAGCTGAAACATCACATGCTGTGGGGAGAGAGACCAACCTTGAGCTGCAGAAAGCGAAAGCACAGCAAATACCCGGCACATGTTCTTTAATGTATAATAAATAATGTGTAAGTAAAGCCTGCTCCTGAGCTTCTGAAGTCCTATCATCATTCATTAACCCCTATTATAGTCTTATATTTTATTGCAATTGGTTGTAGCTTTACAACTTTGCTGGATATTTTACATTTCTATGCACTTTCATGAAAAATTGTGGCAATATTAAATAATGATGTAGAGTTGCAATAGCCGCTATATGTTGTGTTTTATTTGTGGAATGTATATGTTTATCCCTCAAAAACGTGTCATGGCAGCTCATGTTTTGAAAGCCTGAGATGTACATTTGTTGTATGACTGGCGACCAAGACGATGCCTTTTGTGCAAGGTGTGCTGGTGTTCTTAGAGGTTGGTTGAGAGGTTTTCACAAGTCAATGTCATTTACTGTCTCAGTTATATGCTACTTCTGACTTATCTTTGTCTCTGTTACAAAACGTATATAGAATATTTTGATCTGATTTCAGTTATGAGATCAGTGCCACATGAAGACACTACCAAAAGCCACCAAAGACATGGAGCCTAGGTTTGGCGGCAGATTAGGAAGTTTTAGTCCATTGCAAATACATCTGATAAAGCAGTCTGAGCTTAAAGATTTGTTGAGGGACTTTTTCAAAAACAAATGCAGTCACTGGGTTCAAGACAAGAAAGGCATCTACTGTCACCTGCTATGAAACCGTGATTAATTTTTCTTCACAGGTGGACAGCCTTTGCTTTTGCACTGACATTGATGGGTTGGTGGCAGATTTGGCATGTGAGCATAAACCTACACAGTGACACATATTTATTGTTTCATCATTGTTAAGCCTCAAGGCTGTCATAGTGTACAATGGAAATATCCATCCATCAGTATCTAAAGAGAACATATGAGAACACGGATCTGCTGCAACTACATGTAATAGTACTGTTGCTTGCATTGTAGCTCAAATATACCAACAACTGCTGCTCTATATGTAAATGGAACAGCTACATTACATTACATTAAAGTTACCTTACACTCTCTTATTTGTTTTCTCATTTGTATGTCGCTAAATGTAATGTAAAAGTACACTAAAAAGATCTGGCCAAATTTATCAGCACTGGACTCCAAGGTAGAAATATTTAGTACATAAATTACTTGATTCAACAAAGGTATTTATACTTCTGTGTCTCATAAAACCTGTGCTGAAAAATTGTAAACACAATGAACAAGGCCAGAAAAGGAAGTTTCCATTTATACCAATCGTTACCAAAAAAAAGCGCCTTTTTTTAATTAAGTAAGGCCTTTTTGTTGGGCCACAAAACCAACTCATCATGAATAACACAATATGTGGATTTTTTTTTTTACTTGCTAGTCTTGCTGGGTGCTTTCACCAAGACGTCATGATGGAAAAGCGTTAAAGGAATCAGAAAATGCTGGCTGTTGCTATACTCTAATATGACGTGCACCACACTTTGAGCACAAATGAAAATAAGCAGCAAAACACTTTTAGCTTAGCAACTAATGACGTAAGCTTTGAATATATTATAATTAGTTAAACTTATTTTTATGTTGACCAAAATTTCTGTGTGATTCAGCTATGTGTGTGTTCCGCACTTATGTTTTTATTAAATTAATCAAAAAAATTAAGGAAGCAAAACTTACAAAATTACTGTAGTTGTTAGCGGTTGTCTTGAAACCCAGATAAAGTAAAATATACAAAGAGTTAGGTTAACCATGGATTGATCATGTCATGAATGTACCACCATGACGCCTCATTAAAACTACATAGAACAACAGTGTGCTAATACATGTAATAATGTTTTTAATGGCCTGTGCTCATAAAACATAAATGTGCATTTGCCATAAATATTTTTAAAAGTGCTAAATAATCAGTTAAGGAAGAGGACAGACCTATCTTTCTACCCTGTCACATTGTTATACAAAAGGTGGTATACAAATTAATTCTGGGATACAGAGGCTTTTCTGCACATGTTCACGTTATAGTAATGCACAGTTAACAGCTGACAATTCTTTTGGTGTGCTGCTAAATGTCACTTCCCCTTGAGATTCCACACCAAGGCCATTCTTAAATGTTTCTGTCACTTGCAAGTCTGGCCTATTCTTCTCCAATGGACCCTTTGTCAATTATAGTCAATTTTGATCTTGAGAACCGAAAAAAAATGAAGATTTATGCCTCCTTTGTCACATTACCATACTCAGATTTGTATATAAAGTAGTTTGAATTGATGGACACCTAAATATATCTTCCTATTTAAAAAACACTGGTATTGTATGGATTTCATGTTCTCTCTCAGATTTCCAGACATACTTCAACATCCATTAAATTTAGCCTTTTTGAGAGCTTCCACACATATTGTACAGTGTACCATTTAGTGTACTAAAGTCATGATTTTATATTTGTGGTGCACTCATGTTGATCCCAAATGGCTTTTTAATGTAAGCATAGTGCTGCAGGAATGACTTTATACCTTATACAGTGCCTATTTTAGGGAGCATGATGCCATTTGGGATTTTCACCATACAAAGCATGAATTCAGAGTCATTTCTGTCAGGGTCTATTGAGAACCAAATACTGGTCATATACTTGCTCCTAAAGGGTCTGGGTTATTTTTGCATTTGTCAGGGATTAAGATGTACAGAAGTATAACCGAGTTTAAAATAAATATTAAAAATGTAACAGAAATTTATTGAATTATGATTTTGGTATAATGTGTAGTATTTCAAGCACTTTTTCAGAGTGGGAGGAACAAAGGTACTGAGTAAGACACTGATGACAGTGCTTGAATGATTAACAGAAGGAAATAGGAAGAGTGTATGCACTTCAAATACAAAGCAGGATTCAGGAAACAAAAAGTTAAACAGGAAATAAGGAGGCCTACAGCTGCACCTCATGATTGACTGTGGTCATAGATAAGCATTCTTGTTGCATCCCTGAAATAGCAACACCATCCTTATCTCTTCTCATTATGTTGACTGCTTAATCCTATACCAGGGTCGCGGGGTGGTTCCCCATGACCATGCAGTGGAGAATATTTCGGGCGCTGGGCAGATACACCCAGGACATGGTTTAAATCCATAGCTGGGAAAACACTCACACAGACATGCACACATATACACACACTATATGAGGGAAATTTACCTTGGATCCATGTTTTTGGACTATGGGAGAAATCCCACATGAATACTGGGGAAAAAGATGGAAACTCTTCATCGTTTGGGATTAGAACCTTCCCATCATTGAGAGGACGTGGTAACCACTGTGCCACCCACAACACTTTCAAAATAATAGTGTTTTATTTTTCCCGTTTAGGTGATTTATAGTTACTATCTATGCATTTGTATATGGTCTGATATTTTATCATCATAACTGAAACAAGCAGCAGAGTAATCATTCCAGAGTAGGTACAACTGTAGTACTTTTGCAGCAAAAATACTTAGATTTCCTACATTGGTTTCATGACATTTATGGAAACAGCTTTATAGTTTTACAAATATGGAATAAATTAGTCAAGGTTGGGTATGTTATGACATTAACTTTTCAAAATTATTAATTAAAGCAAAAAATAGGAGATAAAGTAACAACTTAAAAACGTGCTTTACTGCTATTCATCACGAGGTGCATTTTTGCACTTACCTGTCCATCATTGTGTGTATTTAGTTTTAAAAAGCATTACATTAAAAGCATGAAAATTAAACAAGATAGTCTGATCCACCAATTATATTTCATTATATAATTCATAAGTGAGTGAGCGAGGGCTTTGGCATTAAATGTATGGATCTAGTTGAGTATAATGAACTGTCCTTAATTTACTGTTGCGAAACAAAAAAAATACTTTTCTTATATAATATAGATTAGAAAACCTACATTTCATAATTTAGTTTTGTAAAGGAGATTTACCCCTTTTTTTGATGTCTTATTTTGGCAGCAAATGACTTGAAGGCCTAAATTCTACCCAATGTTTAATACATAAGGTCAGTTCAAATCTGTCTCAGGACTGAGGCCATAGGGTCATAGCCTCAGTCCTGAGAAAAGTAAACACACACACACACAAACACACACAGGTTATAGTTTATGACCGGAGGATGTCATTTCATGGATAAGATAAGCGTGACCGGGTAGTGTTTCAGCAAAACAAAAAAAATTGTTAAAAAATATTAAAGTTTTTCTTTTAAAAATTCATTTTTAATATGTTCACAAATTAAAGATAAAGTGATAAAGTAATTCATTTTGCCTACTATGCTTACACACAGAGGAATTTGTCCTCCACATTTAACCCATCCGTGCAGTGAAACACACA
>JAOUQT010070704.1:0-10288 GCA_025769995.1 Xyliphius kryptos
TTTTTAAATGTCTGCTGATGTAGAAAAAAGGCAGAGGGCGGCTATTTGATATGAGCACACAAGATTTGCACCAGTAAAGCAAAATAAAAAAGTTCCCAAAACATTGATTTAAAGTGAATTGGCTGTTATAAGTTAATGTTATAAGAGCCTCTATATATATAGTGTGTGTGTGTGTGTGTGTGTGTGTGTGTGTGTGTGTGTGTGTGTGTGTGTGTGTGTCTAAGCGATTGAGTTCAGGTTGTTTGTCTGTTCAGCGATAGCTTGTTGTGCTGTCCTGAGTGTGTCTGCCCAGCACATAAAGGAACCACATTGCTAACTGCTAACTTGGACCTGTGATTTAAACCCTAAACCTTCAGATTGATAACCCAACACCTTAACCACTGAGCTACAACATCCATTACAGTGATTTAGTATTAAAAATATACCAATGCATTTGGGATATTAGTACCTACTTTTAGTAGTAGGTAGAAAAATATCAGCAAACACTGAAAGCAATTTTGCATACTTTATAGCAATTAAGTAAATATCTAAATCATACCATTAAATCAGCCGTTACTTACAACAAACTTTATGTATTTTTGTTGATTCCTGACAACATTGATCATTAATACAGGTACACAATGTTTAGTTTTAAATGTGCAAGGAGTTTAAAAAGAACACAGCTTTATTAATACATTTATGGGCTTAAATTTGAACACATTACACATTAAAATTGCCAGGCTGATGATTGCATATTTTGAAAAGCAATTAAGTCCTAGTTATGAGAATGGTCTCCCAATCCTCACTAGGGACCACAGCATAACTCACTCATTTTCAATTTGCCATTTCTTCCCCTTGTACAGAAACCTATATTCCAATTGGATTTGATGACTAAGCCTGACTAGACCAGAGGACATTACTGTGAAGCAAACTTTTTTGTTTCCAAAAGCAAAAACCATTGTTTCTCAAAGTGATATGACCAATGCAGGTCCTTGAGCAAGACCCTTAAACACTCAAGACAGGGCGCCAATCTATCGCTGGGCACACACTCACTCACACACAAACACACACTAAATGGGGCAATTTAGAGCATTCAATTTGCTTGGAATCCATGTTTTGGACTGTGGGAGGAAACTGGGAAAAACCCACAATGACACTGGGGGAACAAGGAATCTCCACCCAGATTGGGATTTGTACAGTAAATCCCTAAGCGCAAACGTGGTGAACGTGCTAACTAAACCCCAGGTTCATATAATTACCGTAAATATTAGTCTTTTTTGTTCACTATTGTGCCATCTTACTTACATGCCCAACTGTTGGTTACGGGTAAGGTATCAAACTCTAGAGTTACAGTCTGTAAGCATAGAATCTTCTCTAAGCATAAGGCTGCTATGGCCACTTAATCCTCTTTTGAAGATAATGAACGTTTACCATCTTTTGTTTGGTGGGTTAGGTCTATATGCATTTAATCTATGCTCTAGTAAACATCCTTAAATCAATGCTCATTTATCTAGACTCCACAGCCCTACCAAAACGGATTGAGTACTCACAGTCTAACAAGGTCATCTACATCATTCCTTCAGAAAAAAGCAAATGAAGTTACTAAGTTGTGGATGTCTTAATCATGCCCATCAAGGGGAGAACATTTTGGGTTCTGGGACTATACCCACAGGAGCGGGAGAGGACTTCGCTGGGTACACTCGCTCACACAGACACACACACTATATAGGAACAATTTAGATTAGCCAGTTCTACTTAAGTCCATTTTTTGGACTGTGGAAGGAAAACAGAAAAAACTGAGAAAACTCACAACGAAACAAAGAGAACATGTTTACTCTACCAAGATTGAACATGGATCCCAAGTGCTGAGAAGTGAACCTGCTAACCACTACGCCTCCATGACATTATTTTGATTGAAATATGTGGAAAGTAATAATGATTTTCTCCTCTTTTTATTCCTCTAAAATAATAATAAATAACAGTGTTTCTTGGTTACCTGCTAAGTCTGAGAACCATAATCCTGTTATCTGCTCTAATTTTCATCTTTTTTGTCTTGTTTTTGATCTATTTTCAAAGTGCCGACAAAAACAGGCTAAAGCTCCTGACTTGGTAACTTGTTTATTTTTTGTACCTTTTAGTAAACCAATGTCAATGGAGTCTTGCTCACCAGCACATTTGGTCCTGCTGACCAGAGGTGGTCCTGGTGGTCCAGTGCCCCCTTCGCCAGGTCGAGTAAGGAGTACACTAATGCGGTACTCAGTATCTGGTTCAAGATGCCAAACTTTGTAGGTAAGAGAGCTGACTCCATGAGTTTCTGACCAAGGAGAATGGCTGGCTCGATATACGATTTCCCGACGAATCACTGGTCCATCTCCCACTATAGAATTTGTGTTCAGCTGAATTATTAAGTAGGTTGAGCCAGATCGAAGTAACTGGGGTGGGGCTATTGGAGTGGGTGGAACTGCAATGAAAAACAAAATTGTCAGAGATGGGAAGATTAACAGACTATTTTTAACAATTTTTTTAACAACAGATAATTTAACAATTTGCATCGCCTACAAAGTATTTTTGCACTCATATGATTTTGTGGAAGCCCTACTATGTATAAGACTGGTGTACCATTTCCAAATGACTTCATAGGGTTTCTAATCCTTGACAAATGCAATTAAAGAAGTGCATAGCTGGTACTACTATGCATTTTGCATAAGTGCTTTTTTATCATGTTATTTCGCACTTCTGTAAGCCTGCAAGTCAAGAATGATGCATGTATAGTGTGTACTGTGTGTATGATACATGTGTGGGAATGTACATTCAAGATCTGCAAACTTATTCATGTGAGATATGTGAAAAATTTGTGTCTGAGATGTTGTACATGTGACACTTTATGGTGACAATACCTCTGACAATGAGTTCAGCAAAATTGGATACAGCTGCTCCATACGAAGACTGTGTAACACAGCGGTAAAGATCCTGCTCTGAACGCTGAGCTCTGTCTATTTGAAACCATGCAGACAAACGGCGCTCACCAACTGATGAGGTAAGTAAATATGGTTCTAGTAGTACACCAATCCGCCTCTGACAAAAAGGAAGAAAACAAGACATACATCAAAACGTCATGGATGTTAAAGGGGAATTCAAGTTCAAGTAATTTATTTAGTATCAGAGGTTCACCGACATGCACAGATGATTGGTATAGATCATGACGGAACCCACTGTTGACATTGTAGTGACTTTGTTCCTATATTCAGCGCCTTTTCAGACCCTTTAGTGTTTTTTTTTTTTAAAAGCGACTAGCGACAAACCTAGCAACATTTTCCGGTGGAGACGTTTGCATTTGGTCATTTAGCAGTTGCTTTTATCCAAAGCGACGCACAGGTATTCCAACTTGGTTCGGGTCAGAACACAGGGTTGATGCTGCACCCTGGAGCAAAAAGGGTTAAGGTTCTTGCTTACATTGGTAACTTTAGTAGACCTGGAATTTGAATCCACAACCTGATTGATAGTCCAGTGCCCAAGCCACTCCCTTTTGTCCCCCATCTGGAGACTTTTGTAAAGACACATGTTCATGCACATGAACAGACCCACACCACTCCACTTACACACTGCAACCGAAATGTGTATGCACAAAGCTGCCACTGACCTTCACCCCTAATAACAGAGCAGGATGTAAATAAGTGCATTTATCTTACAGTGTCAGTCACTTACCTCATCCACAGTGTGAGTCTCTTTAAAAATCTAAATATTTTGCTAGGTAACTAAAAATTTATTTAGGTAATTTACATCAAAATAAATAATAAATGTAATGTGAGTCTACCCAATGAAGTTCTTTTAAGCTGTGACAGCATAGTCCAAAGGCAAAACAAATCAACAAAGGAAGTTCATATATTTAGAGCTCATTTGGAGTTGTGTGTTTTACTCACATTTTCTGTCCCATAAACTTTGAACCTGACTTGTTATTTGACTAGTAGCTTTGCACTCCTGATGGGCTGGTACTGCAAATACCATTGTGTACATCAGGGGGTTTTCATTACATTTTCTCACATTTTCATAATTACAATCTGTACATTTGTGTGCAGCACCGTTTACGCTGCTTGGCCGCTGAGAACCAGTTTGTCACTGAGAACCAGTTTTTACCTTAAATACCAACTCCACCAGCGAGTTATCCCTTTTTCTTTTACACTGTTGCTTAGGTTTGCTAGGGTTTGTACACAAATGCTTCATTGAAGTCACACACTGATTTGCCTACTTGGCAAGATAACTTACTTCAATTCCATCTTCAATAAAGTCTTCATGAAGCAAAATGGTGCTGCGGTATCAGACACATTTAGCCAAACGTCCCTTTTGCTGTTGAGGTGCAACTCGTAGCATGCCTTTCAGCATTAACTTCACGTTAGCCGCCCACGTTGCACCTTCCTTCACTCTACCCATCCCCACCACTCTACCTGGCCACAAATTGCTATACAGATGACACACACCAAGCTCCTTTTATTATAGATAAACTTAAATGAGGATGCATAGCAAATAGCAAAGTGTGGACATATCTTGTGGACACAGGGTGGCTATTAGTTTGAAATCTGAGTTTAAATTGGCTAGAGGAGCTAATCCCTGTGGTCCCAGCACAGAGTGACAGTGCGCTGTTTCTAATGATTAAATATTACTTTTTTGAGATTATTGTACAGGCTAGGGAGAAGTAGAGAGGAATTGGTCTTCATTGCACTGCTCAGTAGAAAAGTGGAAGGGCTGTTGCTTAACACTTCATCGCACTTAAGAAAAAGCAATATTCAATTTTATATAGGTCAACTGCATTTCGCTCTCAACCAGCTATCTAAAATTTTGCACTAGGTGGACACGGTCTGGTCAGAAGAAATGTAGTGGATTTGGCTGGTTGTGTACTTAAATAGTGAACTGGTGCATTATATTGAAATGTGGAAATCTGCTTCTGCAAGGCTTTATTAACATTACCGTCAAATTTAAGAATGCGTTAAAAAAAAAAAACAGATGATGACCGAGCTAAAAGAATATGTTGCTTAGGTAACTCACTACCCCTGAGCCATATAAGCTCAAGCATTAGAGCATTTTAGAGGTGGATAAACTAAAATAGCTTTAAAAAATGTTCATCAGAAAGGATAGAAAGAATAGAGTGAAATTAGAAACATTAGTACAGTATTAATGTATTAGGGTTTTCCTAAACTCCTTTCACTAATACCCACAGAACACTGGAAAGAAAATACATTGCTTTCCACTAATATGTAGCAACAACACTGTGCAGATAAGAATATTTAATTAAAAGAATAGAGAGTGCTTTGACCCACACTGAGATAGACATCAGTTGACCAATAAAATGACATTAGTGATGGCAATTAACCAGTATACACTAAGGACCAGTATACACTAAGTGCTGGTGGAATGTGAGCTTTTATCACACTGCCTAGACACCCTGCTGGCCACAAATGTAAACGTTATTAAACATAGTATAAAGTATTATTAAAGGCACACTTTATGTGGGTATCACACACACACTGGAATCACAGAGTAAATTATATTTTGTTCATTGTACAAATCGCCAGTCAACTTTCTTTAATAGCATTTGCCCGTTTGTGTGCTTCCTGACATATATTTTGCTATTTAATTGTTTCAAATCACATTTCAGCATAATTGGTTGTCAGGTTAAAAAAAAAATGCTTATGACTTCAGAACGATATTTTTTATCCAGTAGCATTAAATAAGTATAGATCAACCTGTTGCTTCAGATTTTAAGTCCTCGATACCAGAGCCTTCTAGCAGGCTAGAATGTGTCTTCTAACAGGTGTCAGTCAATTCATGGCCTTTGATTGTACTTTTGATGCGCAGACATTTTTAGCCAATTGAAACCTATTACAGAAATACAACTTTCAGCAATAGCTTTGATAGCAAAAATAAATAACTGTTTCATGAAACTAATTAAATAATCTGAATTTAATCAGGATTTTTGGTGACGGTTATTTTCCTAAGTAATAATTATTTAATTTTATGAGATACTTGTTGGTAATTTTAATAAGTGCCTGCATGAGTGTAATGGAAAGGGGGTATGAATCAGGGCCGAATACAGGATTTCACTGGCTCATATGTAAGGGTTTTTTACACATGATCTCAAATTTATTTTAAAACACAGGCTGGCTGATGGTATCTGTCTGTCGCTTGCGTTCCTGCATCTGTGGTTATTAAAATAGTTTTCAGACTTGACAATCATTTTCAATTATACAGTATAATGCCTGTGTTAGATAATATTAATTGGCAATATACTGTAACCATGGTACTTTGTCCAGCGATATATCGGCGCCCTGTTCTGGGTGTATGGGCATGTGGAACTCCCCCACAACTCTTGTATAGGATTAGCGGGAAAGATAATGAATGAATATGTTTTTTTTTTGTAAATGATTTCAATATAAAGATATTATTTAAGGTAGCTCTTAAATTTTACAAGACAAAGTGACTTAATATAAAACGATTTTGAAGCTAAATATAAATTTACAATATTTCTCAGCACATAAGTTCCTCATTACACTTTTCATTCCAATTTAAACTTTTGTTGTTATGAAAGACCAATTTTGTAGCAAAACATAGGTGCTGGTTAATTAGTGGATTTATGAATACAGACTCCACTATTTTTATTGTGCAGGTCTCGTCTGGAGTTGCTGCAGGTTTGTTGGGTGACCAGTAAGGTTTTGCCATTGTTGGGAAAGAAGATGCTGCATGTACATCTGGAAACGCACCAGGTCCAGCATTGTCTTCTGACTTCATTGAGGTATGGCTTTGATGAAGGGTATGGCAGTCCAGTGTGATGCTGTTTAAACATACCAGCTATGTTTGATTTGCTTAAAAATGTACAGGGTATTTTTTGCTAGTGCATACACTATATTTTTTTAATAAAGCAACGGAGAGATAAATTCACCATAATCGAGGAAAATGTTGTCTGTATATGCCACTAAGCTGAAGCTTCACCCAAAAATTGCAGCCTGCTTCACTGCTGAGTGTTTTGGGGCACATTTTGATTGAAATTCTCTCAGCCACTCAAATGCAGTGTCATCACTCCTCTAAATACTTTTCTGTTTTCTTTTGAGGTGATGCCAGCTCCTTATCCACAACAATGCCAGAGCTTTACAGCAATGACCCCAAAGTCCTTTCATCTTCACTAAGGATCAAAGGGACTTTGATGACTGAACTTATTCAATTTAACTTTTTGTTGATAGAACACTCTTGGTTCTGATAGACGAAACGTTTGATTTCTATAGGACTAGCAGTTCTGCAGGCTTGCCAGGATGTTACTGTAAAAACCTTTTCATTTTCACAAAAAAAACTGATTAATTAATTTATTGCAATTATTAATTATATATAATCTGTACAGGGGGCACAGTGGCTAAGTGGTTAGCATGTTCGCCTCTCAGTGCTGGGGATCCAGGTTTGAATACCAAACTGGATGGAGTTTCCATGTTCTTTCCGTGTCTCTGAGTTTTCTGGTTTCCTCCCTCAGCATAAAAACATGAATTCAAGGTAAATTGGCTGCTCTAAATTGCCCCTATATAGTCTGTGTGTGTGTGTGTGTGTGTGTGTGTGTGTGAGTCAGTGAGTATGTGAATGTCTGCCCAGAGACAGATTGGCGTCAAGTCCTGTGTGCCGGGCACCCAGGAAACCCTCTGTGACCCTAATAGATGATTATGCGGAAGATAATAAATGAAGAATCTGTATATTTCCATTATATTTCCACCTGCTAACAATGCCTGGCCATATAAAGAGGATGAGTTCGTCATTGAGCATCGTTCCTCACAAGGTTTCTTTCTCTGAAAACATATGCTAAAAAGGTTTTGAATAACACATTTACTCTGGTTTGCTCTTTGGGAAATCAAGCTTAATACATTTTTGAGACAATGCCTTACATAAAAAGCATTAAATGAACTATAACTAAACTTAAACTGAAGCAACAGACCTCAAGTTCCACAACCTCCACTGGATAACAAGCAAGACACTGTTTTTAATTAACTCCAAACTGTTACCCCACCAGCATAATTACTACTGTGTGCTTACTGCTCCTTCACCATGGACATTGATGACAGCAATCCCTGGCAAAGTGTAGATTTTTGAGAGGTTTAAGACGGCCAGGAATGTGTCATTGCTCTGAGAGATGGTAATGTAATTAAAATGAAATTTCTTTCATTTAGTAAATAGGAAATAGTGCCAATATATCCATATATACACAAGTTTTTTTTCTCCATTAAAAGGATATATCATCTTTGCAATAATAATAATTTGTTATATTTTTCACATCATCTTTAAGTGGGGTTATAAAATGTACTGAAAGTGTGAATTTTTTTTCAGATTGTGCTGGAGCACAATTACTAATGTGTGATGTGGTGAAAGCTGTTGGCGGAGGTGGCGGGGACATGTTTGCTCATACTTGTATGCCATGTGCTTTTTGTTGCACTCTGGCTATGCCTTTCACAACTGTTTTTTGCTATGTAAGGAACCAGAGTGACAAAAGCACTTCTAAAAAATGACTCTGACTTGCGGCAAAGCTTTCGGCTTTACAAACAAATACAGAGTGACATGCTAGGTGCAGAGCTACAAATGTTGTAGTCCTGTGCACTCACAGAGAAAGATGAAACCTTGTTATATGTCATAAGAAAATATTTGGATTTTTGTAATAAAGTTGGTAACATTTCACAAAAATCCTGTTGTATTTATAATGCTTTATTAACCCATTCACTGCTCAAAAAATAAATGGAACACCTAAACAACACAATGTAACTCCAAGTCAACCAAATGGAACTAAATGCGTAAATGGAACAGACAACAGGTAGAAATGAGAGGCACTTAGCAAGACCCCTCTATAAAGGAGTGCTTCTGCAGGCGGTGACCACACACCTTTTCTCTGTTCTGATCCTTTCTGGTTAATGTTTTGGTCACTTTTGCATTTTGTAAATTCTCTCACCATAGAGGTAGCATGAGGCAGTGTCTACAACCCACACAACTTGCTCAGGTAGTGCAATAAAGCTTTATAAAGGATTTATAATGCTTTATAATACTTGTCATAAGCTTTTGTTAAGTATTATTATTATTATCATCTCTCCCAGATGATGGTTGTCCTTTTGTTGTCCTCGGTGATTTCAACATTCACTTTAACCAGCCTTATGTTTCTGAGTTTCCTTCTCTTATCTCCAGCCTGGACCTCCACCTACTCTATACTTCAGCTACTCACTAAGATCATCATCACCCTACTCATTGGGTCAGATCGTTTTTTTCTTCAGTACTCTGTTTCTTTAACGCCACCCCCTCCCCCCACTTCCCTTGATTGTACGTAGGACCACACAGATGCGTTAATTTATTAGTATGGTGTAGGATGTCCTGAACAGTGGTCATAGGGATTTTACGTCATTCTTCTTGCAGGATTGTGGCCAGGTCACTACTTGATGCTGGTGAAGAAAAGTGTTTCAGCCAATCTTTTGAACTCTGGTATGTCACCCATAATGTTGTGTGCATTGCAATATTTTGAGCAAAAATGCGCTCGTACCCTGCTCGTACATCATGCATTATATACTTCATAGCATAAAATTTGATTGCAAATTGTGCCATCACCTTTGACCAGACCACATTTTTAACACAAGGTTTTAAATAACCGCTTTGCTTAAGAGCAAAATTTCTTTAATTTTGTAAATAGTACCAATATATCCATATATACACAAGTTTTTTTTTTTCCATTAACAGGATGTATTGCGATATTAACAATGTGTTATATTTTAACAGCTTTAAATGGATTTCTGAAACTATAATTGTGATTTATTTTCAGATAAGCACTTTTACCTCCATAGTAAAGGGATCCGTTTTGGATGCTCGACCATTAGCGACACACTGAAAGGTTGAGTTCTGCCCAGCATTGACCTCCACATCTCCCAGTCTGGTAAAGTGAGGAACTTTATCTGTAGACAATAAATAACAATCAAATACTTATCATTCCATTTGTAAATTAAACACATAATATACAAATAAACAATTCTAATTAATACTGTAAAAGTTCCTAGAACCTTATCCTTACAATTTATAAGATATAATTCAACATTCACACCGTTTAATAAAAGTGTTTTTTTTTTAAAGAAATATTTCTTTTATATATATATTTTTTTTTTACACCTACAAGTTTCTAGTTGTGTATGTTGTTCAAGTTAGGTTTGCTAACTTTACATCTTCAGCTTCTTAGGTGAAATGAAAATCCGAAGTTGTGTGTATTTACTAAAGATTCTTTAGCGAATCATGCTCAATGAATAGAAACACAAATTAT
>JAOUQT010070714.1:0-10287 GCA_025769995.1 Xyliphius kryptos
AGCCGTTTGTTCTCATCATGCTATTGTTTGGTAATCCAAATCATTTGCTTTTTGTTATTTTTGTGTGTTTTAGGGTCTTTACATTTAGTGGCTCAGCTGTGTATGTGGAAAAAATAGTCTGTACCTGTTGTGGTTTGAGAAAACTATATAATTCAAAATATTTTGCACTATAGATATCCTGCTTACTTTGAAGTTATTAATAAAACGTTTGGCAAAATTATCATGCACATTAAAGAAATTATGACCCCCCCCCCCACACACACACACCCACACACCCACACAAACAAATGTAAAGCATAAAATGCTATATTTTTTATAGTTATATGTAAGTGCATAAGCATACAAAATATAAAGTATGGTTGCTGTATGTTTGTATCAATAAATACATGTTTGTTCATGAATTATGAATACCTTGGTATTTTATAATGGCTTTTAAATTGATTATATTAGGTTCAAAAACTGTGTCATGACACTTAAATTATACAGGGATCTATGAATATATAATACATATTATACAGTATATTATTGATGATTAACATCAATGATACACCAAACCCATTTTTTTAACAAACATAACTCAGTAACAAACACTTTTTTGTATTTGATAACATGAGAACATATATACAGTATATGTGTGTAAGAGACTTACCCATCCTCCAGACAGTCATTCATAATGTTTCCCACATCAGGAGTCTTAAGATATGACCCCCAGGATAGTAACACCGAGGTTGGAGAGACAGTCCCTATCACCAAGTGAAGAGGCTTGTCCATGTTGATCTTACCTTTAAGAAGCATATCAGGTAATGTCTGCTTTAACAATTTAAGATTTTGAAGTCAGTTAAATTAGAATTCTTAACACAGCAGTAAAAATACAATAGAATAAAACCAAGACAAATGTCTTAACAAAGCCTTAAAACACTCTGTTTTAATTATCAGTTTTAATGTTAGTTTGTCAGTTTAGTTTTAGATAAATAAAAGTTGAGTTTAAATGAAATAAAAACAATTTATTTATTTCTTTGTCTGAATTGGGTCATCTTTGCTGCTCTGCCAAAAAAAAAACCTCTGATTGGCATCCACTTTGCAGTGGAAAAATGATTGTAATTCAATGAAAGACTATGTTTTAGGGACAGTAAAATTTAGACAAATTGTAACACGAATCACAAACTACAAGAGGACGGCAGTTTGGTTTGAGAGGTGATTATGAGGTATTGTTAAGTGGAGTTTAATTTACAAGACACATTGATGCACTGATAACGCATTATCAATGATGTGACCTGGGACCCGGCTCTTTCAGGTATTCCAAAATCAGACAAGCTTTAACTTGCTTTCCAGCAGCGACCCACTAAATTAAACTAGCAAAATTTAGGGCATCATCCCTGTACCCACGGTCAAGTGCAAAACATTCACACACCACTCAGCAGGGCCAGCAAAAAGTGATTTAAAAAAGAAAGTGTTTTTGTACAATGTTGAAAGATTTTGTATAAGTTAAGCTTATTTTTGAAAAGACAGGCATAACAGCAAGAATGATTATTTTCCTAATAATAACAATAGGGGGACCAATGTAAGGAGGTTTGTTCTTTTCATTTATGATGCAGCTTTACCTGTACACTGTTTTTTCACATCATTGGGTTTGATTGGCTGGACAGCTACAAGGTACTTGGGTTCAGCATCTGAAACATAAAAGAACAACAACAAAAAAAAAAACTGGTGACACAAAAAACATCTATAATCAGACACATCGTTTGAAAAGTAATTTTGGTCACTGACAATGTGATTACAATGTACTTAAACAATAAGCAACTTTGTCTATAACATTCTATTAAAATGAATTCCTCTCTTTTTTTTCTTGAATAAATATCATACAACCAATCAGGCAGAATGGCTTAGGTAAAAACTAAAAATCTCCACAGTGCTGTTTTACCTCCACAACAAACATACTGGACTTATTTTGGCCAAAAAATGTAAACATTGCCATTTGAATTATAGTGTGTGCACTATGATAATAGTGTAGAATAAAGCAAGTCAAACATGAGTCAACAACCTGATCTGTTCATTAGACAGATGGAGTGCAAGTAATGAACAGTTATAGGAGAACAAAAAACAAACAAACCAAAAAAAACCCCAAAGAAAACCCCACAAAAACAAAGCAAACCAGTGCGGTGTAACCTGCAATGAAAATGATGCCTCAAAACGAACGCCTTTGACGCCTCAAAACGAACGTAACTAAGGTGAATAACAAACCAGGTATAACCAGACCTAAAAGAAAAAAACAAATCAGAGGACAATGGGAGGAAATGTGCAGTTGTGACAAACAGCTTGAAATGAGCAAGTTTTTTCAGCTGTCAGTTCATTTCATCCGTTACTACGAGTCTCATTGGGCGGAAATGTAGCTTTTGGTGCTAAACACAACAATAAGGTCTGAGAGACCAGGTGCAATGACTGCTGTTTGCCAAGAAAAAATGATTTATCTCAGCGCTCTGGATTATTCCTGCTTCGAATCCCAGTCTGAATTAAGTTTCCATGTTCTTCCCATGTCTGCGTGGGTTTCCTCCAAGTTCTCCGGTGTCCACCCACATTCAAAAAACATGGATTCAAAGTAAATTGAATGCTCTAAATTGCCCCGTATAATGTGTGTTTGTGACTCTGTGAGTGAGTGTGTTCCCAGCGATGGATTAGCGTCCTGTCCAGCGCCCGAGAAGTTCTTCTCAGAATGGGCAACTCTAGTACAAGATTAAGCGGAAAATGATGAAGTTGGGATACTAAACAAATTGTGAATAAAATCTGAATGCAATGATGTGGAGATGGCAAATATCAATATTTTATTCGTAATAGAACATAGATGACAGATCAAAAGTTTAATCTGAGTAAATGTAACATTTTAAAGGGAAAAAAATCTTCATTCAAAATTTCCCACTGTCAACAAAAAAGTTTGGATAGGTAGCAATAAGTGGCTGGATATAATAAACAGCTGGAAGACCAACACTAATTAGGTCAACTGACAACATGATTGGGCATAAAAAGAGCTTCTCAGAGTGTCAGGGTCTCTCTGAAGCCAAGATGGTAAGAGGATCACAAATTTCATCGTTGTTGCGCAGTAATACTAGAATGGTGTTTCCCTGCATAAAATAGCAAAGGCTTTTAAGTTATCATCATCAACTGTGCATAACATAATCAAAAGATTCTCTCGAATCTGGAACAATTGCTGTGCGTTAGGGTCACAGCCATAAAACTCAACTGGATGCACGTAATCGCCGGGCCCTGACTGCACCTCAAACAAGAATGCCACTTTCAAGGAAATAACAGAATGGGCTCAGGAATACTTTCAAAAAGCATCGTCAGTGAACACAATCCACTGTGCCATCCGACGTTGCCAGCTGAAACTCTACAGTGGAGGAAGCCATTTCTAAGCAAGCTCCACAAGTGCAGACGTTTGCACTGGGCCAGGGGTCTTTTAAAATGGAGTGTGGCAAAATGCACCATTAATGCAGAGAACAATGTTTAGGTTTTAGAACAACATATGCTCTCATCTAGACGTCATCTCTTTCAGGGAAGAAATTTTTCAATTCAAATGTAATGCCGGTTGGTATTATGTAATTCTGGTTCATTTGCAGTTATGCTTCCTTACACATGCCAACACTGGTCATCCATCTGCTTTCCATATACCTCTGATCCTAATCTAGTCTTATGGACCTGCTTAGGTCTTTAAAAGTGCTTGCTGTATTGAATAACAATCCCACTATGTGTTTTAACATTAGTTAAAGAGCAGAGCACCAAACAACCAAAAGCCTCTACTCTTTTATACAATACAGTCTTTCATTGATAAACCTGGAACATGCTTAGCAATTAGTTTCTTTCAGATGTAAAGGTCTGTAAGTACCTAAGTCACCAGACACTTTTAAATATCCCACTGAACCCTTAGTGTTTAAGTAAAGTGGAAAAATCCAGATAGACAGGGACCAAACAACACAAGATAACAAAGTTGAGGTAATGCTCTGGAAGCGTGCCTGGAAACCCATGTTGCCTTTGGATCTCTGTAAATTCACTTACTTGTATAGCACAAGACATGATGTACAGTATCTTATGAATACTACTCTTATGTTCTCTGTAATGAATGAAAATAAGTTGCACAGACATCTTACAACCAGTCTTCTGTATAGTTAAGATTAGGTATGAAGAACTGTATGTTTTGGGGGTTGTACTACTGCCTAAGGTTTATGAGGAGGAAAAAAAAGATCATATGTTACATAAAAAATACATGCATTTAGCAGACTCCCTTATGCAGAGTTGGTGAAGTCAGGTCTTTAAAGAATTTAAACAAATCAGACTGAAGCGTCTTGTTTAAGCATCATACAGTAACAGCCAGTATGGAGGTTGAACTTCAATCTATTGGTCTACAGTTCAGTAGTGGTCAATGCACACTGGGCTGCTAATTAGAAGGTTAATACCTTTACAACAGCAAACTTAACATGAATTTCTTACTAGCTTAGTATAGTTTTGGTAAGATATTCATTTAAAAAAAACATTCGAATAAAGATCTACCATATAGCATGGCCTTAAGTAGTCCTTTTAGTATTCAGCACAAAGTATCTCCCAAAGCAACATCATTTTGGAGACCCTAAATATAGGTTATTTAACTTGTTGGGACGTTAATGAGTTGTGATTTCGCAGTTTAACAGCAACACTATTTAAAAGTGTCTTTCACCTTGTAAGAGATCACTTCATCTTTTTGTAGATAAAGAACATCAAACACCATGCATCCATGTTATGTATGTTATACATACATACATGTTGACGGGTAGCCAAATAATTTTTAAGACTTACCAATCTCAGTCTCGTAGGGTTCGCCATTCTCTGGAAGCTGGATGAACTGCTTGGAATACATGCTAGAACCATAGCCCAGAATGTAGCCTTCAAGCTTAATGTCAGGGTTGGGTCGGACGAACTTCAGAATTATTGTGTCTCCTGTTGCGTTTATCCGGACCTTCATATTTTGTCTTCTCACTAATAAAATAAAAATGTTAGTAAACATATTAAATTCATATTCTTAGTAAATCTTTGAAAAGCTGGTATGATGCCAGATTTTATGTCAGCAAATCAATTGCCAACTTAGTTTTTTTTTAAAAAGCAAGGGTTTGTGTTTTTTCCTTTAGTTGAATGAATTTCTGGAGACACCATTTGTTTGACTGATGGAAATATTATTCAAAAAGAAATAATTGATTTGTCATGAAACCCTGAACCTTCAGACTGTTAACAATCATAGCTAATTGCAACCATATTTTTTCTTCAGTTGGACTCTTTATTTATGAGCCCCTTTTTTATTTATGGGATACAAAATGAATGTTGAAAAGGACTGACAGTATGTCATGCACATCATTTGTAAGATGTTTTATATGACTACTAAAACCATATTAATTGTTCCTCCATTATCGAATTTATACTCATTGGAGCCTTCCCAGAAAACACTGGCTTTGGACTAGATGGCAGTCAATTTGATATTAGGGCCATGTTTTGGCTAAATCGTTAGTTTGTTCCCATAAATTCATGTGACACCCTTGACAGCTAGGCCCATGGTTAACGGTTATTTACAGCAAGCGGAAAAGCTGTTAGTCTCGTATCACCCTCCAAAATCCAATAAGCCAGGGTGGCTAAGAGAACATTTTTCTTTTCCACTAGCGCTCCCATCTCTTTGACACACTACACGAAGTAAAATGGGCCAACATTTCTTGGTTTTAAAGTGGCACAATTGGATCTGTGATATGCTGGATTTAAAGCATTAGTATGGCCTTTATAGCATTAGTATGGTCTTTTTCCAAGTCACTATAGCTTTACAACAAATTAAACTACCCAAGGATCGAAAAATGCTTAGAAAATAGTAAATATTTGAGAGAAAAACCCTAACTGATGACATAGTAATATGTTAATTCAGTCTTTAACCAATTCTATACCCATGTCTCCTTTTACCTGTGATAACTACCTTAAATGGTCATTTTCCTAATAAATGGTCAATTTAAGTGAAATTTACTTCACTAGATCAAAGTGTGAGCATTTTTCTCAAAATGAATGGAGCCTTATTACAATGATAATATTTGTGTGTTTAAAAATTAAGACACACTCGATATTCATTCCAAAACCTAGAAACAAAATTACTAGCTGTGTAAGCTGCAATTAAAACAGGGAACTATATGCCAACAGCTGTATCTTTGCTGTTGAGTTGCTGTGAAATGTAGCAAATCCAATCAGTCTCCTGTAGTCGGCACAGCTGCACAGGTGATAGATTGCTGTTGATAAAACAAAACCACCAGCTTTCCCACCAAAAAAAAAAAAAAAAAAAAGAATGACTGCACAAGGAAGGCCAAAAGAAACAATCAGTAAGTGTATTGTTTCAAACTCATTTACATCAGCTAGATCACATCTGTCCTTAACAATCATGGTCATGATGCAGATCCCTTCTGGATATTCGAGTTGTTTTGGAAAATTGAACTCGCCATATGGTGTTTAAGATTATATCTCTTTTTCTTTGTAAATTTATAAACACAATCTTTTGCTGAAGGCTCAGCCCGATAAACACAGAACTGGAACCTTCTCAGAGTTTTCATAAACTTTGAGACTGATGCTTTAGTCACAACCCTAACAGTTTCAGCTGAACTGATTTATTAAAAGATTAATAAATCACTTTACATTAAAAGAAAATCACTTTACAAAATGAAAATTATTAGTTGAACCCCCACAGGGGAGCACATATAAATGCTGTGACTTCAGCAATTCTCAATATCGGAATGTCATTGTGAATCCATGAACTCATATAGCAAAACCCATCCTGGCGACACATAGTCTGTATTGGGTGGAAACTGGAGAATATTCCAGAGGTCTGCTTTTTGCCTGTAAATATATAAAATAACCTCTGGCAGTATTATACTAGCTGAAATGAATTTTGCAGATGTGATCAATTAGTTTTAATAGCAGTAACTCAGTTAAGAGATAGAAATGATGGCCCAGAGGTCCAGATGAGATTAGGCTCTCACATGGCCACATTTAAAGCATATGAGTTATGAAAAATGTTTTTGGTGAAAAAGCTAAATCTCACAATAAAACTAATGCCTCTCAAAAATAAAATTCCTATCACAGTCATAATAAGCAAAATCAGGAACATCATATTACTGCAACATTTGGACTAAATCTTATATTACATACAAAGTTAATGGTTCCCCACACTGACCTTCAGCACTGGATGGACAAATACATAAGGAATAATTAAAACCAAATTCCCTATTAGTTATCAAAAAATGATATATAGATGAAAAATAACAAATGACCACAAATGAAGAAATATTTTCAACCAATGCATTCTTGGATAGTAAAATTTTAGTGATAGTGAAAACGTTTACAATTTAGGTTAACATTTCACAATAACGCATTGTCTTTCCCAACTTTAGCACACTCTTAGTACAAAAACCTTTAAAAAGCAAGCCAAAGCAATAGCAAGAGAACAACTCCCTGACATTTAGGAAAAAACTTTAAAAGAACTAAGACTCAATGTGGGACTCATCTATCTCTGCAGTGTGGTAGGTTTTACAGGTGTTAAACAACAATAGGGTATAGATTATATACAGATGGTCAGTTTAACAGAGATGAAGTACATGTTCAACAGCAACTAAAAAGTAATTAAATCAGTAGTCTTGAAAAGGATCCAGCTCTGAGGTCATCGATGTAGCATCACAGTTCCAAACTCCAAGAACGGAAATACTAGTGTTATTATAAATCTTTGGGTACTTGCCAAAACTGAGTACTTAATAATACTTTAATTGCTGGGGTTTCAATAATACATAACAATATATAATAATGATAATACTGATCTTACTTACCTTACTTACTACATCATTACAACTTTTAGGATTTTAAACCCTGTAAAAAACAGTTTAAACTGTGCTGTGTAGATTAGCTGTTTGCTTGCACAGTATTTCTGTTGGACTAATTTTCACTCAACATAACCCTTCTTTTAGAAGAACAATTTTTTTAGGGCTTAAAGCTGTTGTTAGCTGTATGACCCACATTAGACTGAAATAAAGCTCTATGGGAAGAGAGAAACAATATTTCAATTGTTTTCTATGTCCTAGATATACAGTACAGACCAAAAATTTGAAACACCTTCTTAAACAATGTGGGATTTTTTCACGACTATTTACATTGTGGATTTTCACTGAAGGCATCAAAACTATATATGAACACATGAGGAGTTATGTACTTAACAAAAAGTTTAAATAACTAAAACCATGTTTTATATTCTAGTACTTTAAAATAACCCCCTTTGCTCTAATTACTGTTTTGCACACTCGTGGCATTCTCTCAATGAGATTCAAGAGGTAGTCACCTGAAATATTTTACAGGTGTGACTATAGTAGTTAATTAGTATAATTAATTAGAATGCCTACAGTGTGCAAAGCAGTAATCAGAGCAAAGGGTGGCTATTTTGAAGAAACTAGAATATAAAACGTTTTCATTTTTTTCACCTTTTTTTGTTAAGTACATAACTCCTCATGTGTTCATTCATAGTTCTGATGCCTTTAGTGAGAATCTACAAGGCAAATAGTCGTGAAAATACAGAAAACCCATTGAATGAGATGTGTCCAAACATTTGGCCTGTACTGTATGTCTACCTACCAATACCAATATCAAACAATGATATATCTATCCAAAGTGTTTCAGAAATGGAATGATGTTTTTCATTTGCAAAACACAATTTTCATTTAAGCCAAAATTATCTGGTATATTGGCCCACCTACTAAGACTTGGTATTTTAGAATTTTCCCTAAATGTTGTTCCAATAATTTCCTGGCTTGACTATCTTCAGCAAGCTGTATATTGGCGTCAATGGTCTTTTTGTGACAGACAGCAATTTTCTTCATGCAACCCTGCATATGCACCCCATTATTGTTCAGTGATTTCCTGATTTTGGGCTCATAAAAATGTAAAATAGCCAATGTGAACAAGGCTTAAGTTGCTTAGAACTTCCTTTGGGGTTCTTTGTGACCTGCCAAATATTAAACACCTTACACTGCTTCTGTATTGTAAACCTATCTTTGTAAAGAAATTGATTTAAATTGTTTAAAATCAAACCAACAAATATATAGAGAATTAGTATTCAGTGTAAATTTAAGCAGTTTTTGAGGGTAAACAAAGGACAGCATAAACAAAATGGGCACAATCAGTCAGTTATGGTCAGCTCATTCCACCAAAGCAAAAATGATGGGTACAAATAATTCTCATTCGGGTTATTCTATGCTTTTACAGCTATTGAGTAGGTTCCATTTAGCAGCCATTTTGGAGTTTGCTCATATTATCCCTTTCTTTTTTGGGAGGAGTAGGAAGTAAATAGTTGAAATTGCTCAGGTCTTGGTCTGTAAAAAATCATTTCAAATGGCTAAATAGATTAGTGGTATTATTTTAGCACCAGTGATGATAACACCATAACTGAGAGAACTAAGCCTGGAGAGTACTCAGCCATGAGGGCTCTCCGGGGAATTAATGTGTGACCACCACACATTCAGCTAATGCAAGTGATAAGTGAAAGACAGCACAATTTTAAATATCAGCATCTGCACCTTTCTATGGAAGTAACATTAAACAATAAACAAGCTTTGTTGTTATACAAGAATTCTTTAGTTTTTTGCATATTAGAAGGAATGTAAATAACATTAATGTGTTTGTTAAAATGGAAATCTAAACTGATATTTGGATTCTCGTTTTTACAGTATCTAGCATACTCTGAATGCTTTTAAGGATAGTTGTAAATTGTTATGATGGTATTTATAAAATTGGTGTCAAACTGGCAGACAAATTATTCCTGTACAGTATTTTTTTAAAATAGATAGTAATAGTTAGCAGTTTTACTTACGGTTTCCAAATAGTCTGAAGGATATATTTTACCCTGGCTGCAAAAAAAACTCATGAGTCTTATACATCCATGCCATTTCTGTTCTGGCACCATTTAACCTCTTTAGGTCAAGTATTTCGTTTAAAGTGTGCAATTAGTTGATTTACTATGGCAAAGCTTATGTTTCTGTAATTTTTTGAAGTCTTATGTAAACTACATTATTATACGTTTGTATGAAAATTATTTGGTTTTATTTATTTAGTTTGCGTAATTGTATTATTACATTTACATTTAGTTATTTAGCAGACACTTTTATCCAATGCGACTTACAAGTATCCATACTTGGTTGGGGTCAGAACACAGGGTTGATGCAGCACCCTGGAGCAATGAGGGTTAAGGGTCTTGCTCAAGGACCC
>JAOUQT010070725.1:0-10287 GCA_025769995.1 Xyliphius kryptos
CCATTCGCACAACAGCAAGTGAAACTGATACACAATCAGTGTTGCACACTAACTGGACAGGTTGGTTTCACACAAGTGTGAGTTACATTGTGGTGTTTATGTGTTTTCCACTTTGATTTTGAGTAGGATTCCAAATCCAGACCTCCATGGGATAATCATTTTCATTTTGATCTTTTTGATCATCATCATCATCATCATCATCACAGTTATAATAAACATGAACAATTTAAAAAGTAAAAGTATTCAGAAGATAACCTTTTAAGTTTGTCATTATAGTAACCAAACATTCCTCTGTGGGCGGTTCTTATGTCGGCTGTGAGCCAATGGGACTGTTCTGGGCCCTGCAGCCTGCACCTGGTCAAAGAGCACTGAGGTAGGACGGAGAACGAGGATGAGTGATGAATCCCAGCGGTGCATTGACACTCGTGTGGTGGTGTGTTAGTGAAACGTGTATTACATCATTCAATTCAATATCGTAATGCTTCCAGACTGCGAAAGTTAAATGTGGCGACTCCGTTCGTCGTGGACGTGTCTGTCCTGGAGGGTCACTTATCTTCAGCTGATGAGGATGAGAGGAGAAGAACAGGACGCGAGTTGGCGGCCGTTTCACTTGAGCGTTGGTACATGGCTCCAGGTGTCCGGAGGATAGAGATCCGGCAAAACAAAGTAGTGGGAACGCTATTCCTCCCTCCAGGTGAGTGACACTGTACATTTAAAATAATGTACCAAACATTATAAACATCAGTTTTATAAAACGGGTAGTTCTGCTCCTTAAATCTGATTGGCTGACACACCTCTCAGTGCATCAAATATAATTTAATTCTCTATTTAATAAATTATTGAATAGAGATTACTATTAACAGCAGTTCCCAAAACTGTGTTCTGTAATTTGGCCACTAGATGGCAGGTTTTCATTGATAGAGAAACCGGAATCCTGTTACTCGGCAATCAGAGTTCACTTTAAACACTGGATTAGATTACAATGCGGAAGATGTTTAACGCATTTATGAATTAAACTTTTTTTTTTTTTAAAGCAGTAAGACAATAAATCACAGGAAAGAGGTGTAACTGTACTCCACTTTGCATTGTGCCTAACAACACCTCTTTCTCGTGATTTATTCACTACAATGACGCTCCCTCGTACCTCATTGCGTTAATAAACCCAGGTCCAGGTCCGTTCTCTGCAGTGTTGGATCTGTGGGGTTTGGCTAGAGGCCTGGTGGAGTATCGCGCCTCCCTGTTGGCTTCACACGGATACGCCTGCATGACTTTAGCCTATTTCGATCATGATGACCTCCCCGGACCCCCAAAACGCATCAACGTGGGAGATTCCTACTTTAAAGTGAGTGCAGTTATGTATTCAGGTCCCTGTGGCCCAAATCTTTTTTTTTTTGCCCTTACTGACCACCTTTTAAATTATTTTTGGAATCTTTGATCAGGCTGCATGGCAGTTCCTGCGCGATCACCCACAGCTGTGTGAGGACAGAATCGCCATCTTTGGGATTTCCTTCGGGGTCTATGTTGGACTGCACATGGCCACGTTCTCGTCCATCAATGTAAGAAAAATTATTTACAAATACAGAACCCTACCTCAGATTTTGAATGTTTTAATGTAAAGGTGTATTAATGAGGTTGTACACGCCCTCTTTGTGCTACATCGTCTATTCTCTCCACTTACCATATAGATGGACTTTGTAGTTTTCCAATTACAGACTGAAGTCCACCTGTGTTCTTGTTTTTGTTCGCCCCTGTTGGTTTTCTGTTCTGTATTGGTTAGATATAATTTGGGTGGTGGATTGTTTGTCAGTTCTGCAGTGACACTGATGCGCTGAGGGGGTGTTAGTGCAGCAGTGCTGCTGTAGATTCATTTTAACACCTCAGTGACACTGCTGGGATAGGAATAATGCACCCCCCAACCTGCTCTGTGGTGCTTCTATTGGGGTCCTGACCATTACAGACTAGAGGACACAGTATGTACTGCACAGAGTGTAATTGGAGAACTACAAAGTCCATCTTTACAGATAGTGGAACTGAGAACACGGGGAATAAGTGGAGCAAACTTTGAGCTGGAACTGCATGTAACGTTTTAAATAATTACATATTAAGCTGCAGAGCTACTCACCATTTGTGCTGAACATAAGAATTTACAGTTGTTTCTTTACGTTTTGCAGCCCAGCTGTGTAGTTTGCGTTAATGGACCAATTTTCAGCACCAACAAACTGTTTGATGACAGCGGCAATGTCATTAACAAGTGAGTATGTTATAGGTTCTAATAAAGCTATAAGGTATGAAAGGGAGTGGCATTATTGTGAATACATCACGGGTGTTAGACGTGACGCGTAGCAAAGTACAGGTACACCTCATTCCTGTGATTTATTCACAATAATACATATAATAATACACAACCCTAAGTGTCTGTATGCTTTCCTTAAATGCTTACAAACACACAATAATAAAAAAAAGAATATTTAATTCATAAATGTGTTAATTTAAATCAAATTTGTTAATAATCTGTGAATTTGTTAATAATATTACTACGTGATGTAATCTAATCCCGTTTTTAAAGTGAACGCTGATCACTAAGTAACAGGTTTCCCGTTTATATAGCAATCAAATACTGCCATCTAGTGAGCAAATTACTATGTGTGGTAGCTCAGTGGTTAGGGTCTTGGGCTAGCAATCTAAGGGTTGTGGGTTCAAATCCCAGGCCCAATGAAGTTACAAATGTGGGTCCTTGAGTAAGGCCCTCATTGCCCCAGGTATTCAGTATGTAGCCCTGTGTTCTGACCCCAATTATTAAGTGGGTTACTTGTAAGTTGCATTAAATAAAAGCGTCTGCTAAATGACCAAATGTAAATTAAAAAATGCAATTTATTTCTAAAAAAAAAAATTTGGGAAAAATAATTGGTATTGACATATAATTCCATTAGGAATGTTAATTCCACTGTATATGTTCAGGACATACAGGAGAATAGAAATATCATTTTATTTTCTAAAGGCGAAGAGAGAGGGAATTTAATGTATATCATGCTCAGAGGTGTGTGCTTTTGTCAGTGATGTCACGGCTGGACAAGCGGCTCAGCCAATCAGATTTAAGGAGCGGAACTACCCGTTTTATACCCTCTGTCTCCGTGCCGACCTGCAATAAAACGATGATGTATCATATGAGACTTGGGTTTAAACGTAATATCCTTTCTGTTTTGTACTAAACAATTTACACCATCTATATGACTGTAGATTTGATCTTGTATATGTTTTATGTTTTAGGGAGCAGAAGCACTGGGACATTAACATGCAGGGCTTTGTGAATTTTAGAGAGATCTCCATGCCTCATAAAGTTCCACCTGAAAACCGCGTTCTGGTAAAAAGCCGGTTGTAATTGTTTGCTCATCTTTGTGATTATTAAAGTGAAATTTAAAGCGATAGTTTAATTAACAAGCTTATTATTTGGATCTTCCAACAGCAATGTGTGTTAATGGAATGGTGGGGGCCCCAAAATGATGAAGAGTCAATAGGAGAGCATTATTTGGTGTTAAAATGCTTTGTTCTTTCTTCTTATTCTATTCAGTCATGATTCAGATTTCCTCCACCAGCATCAATGAAAAATCTTTTGTTTAAAGTAAATGCTACAAATTCATTGTGACCCTCTGTATGAGATGAGAGGGGGCCGTCAATGATGAACGTCTGGTTATAGTGACGTGTGTAATAAAGAATTGTCCTTATACTTTTGAAATGTAATGTGATGTTACTACACAATGTTAAAGGATAAAAATAATGTTTCCATCTGTACAGGTAGAGAAGATGCGCTGCCCCCTGCTTGTTGTGTCTGGCGTGGATGATCAATGCTGCGCCTCTGTAGAGAACGCTGAAGAGGTGAGAAGAACGTCCTGTTGTTGCCCCTCACCCCCATTATTTAACTTTTTTTTTTTTTTTTATAAAACCTGTATTTCTGCTCCTTAAATCTGATTGGCTGAGCGGTTTGTCCAACCGTGACTTTTTTGACAATAACACACCTCTGCGCGCTTCACATTTATATCAACGCAAGAATTATTAAAGCAATAAGGTACGTGGCATGATTGTAAACAAATCACAGGAAATAGGTGTTATTTGGCCTGATGCGTAGCAGAGTACAGTTACACCTCTTTTGCGTGATTTATTCACAATAATACACAACCTCGAGTGTGTTATTGCTTTTATACGAGGTTTAAGTCATAAATGTACTTATTAAAAGCAAAATCGTTGATAAGCTGGTCTCCCACGACATCAAGTATTTGAAGTAAAAGCTGATCGCTGAGTTACAGGTTTCTGGTTTCTTTAAAAATCAAATACTGCCATCTAGTGGTCAAGTTACAGAACGCATTTTATAAAAATCATCGGGAAAATAATGTATTGTACATCCGCACTGATACGAATGTGACGCGCTCAGAGGTGTGTGTTATTGTCAATAATGTTACGGCTAAACAAACGGCTCTGACCATCAGATTTAAGGATACAATAATTTGAAATCATAAAATACAGATTAATATAAACAGTGAGAGGCATCGTGGCTTAGTGATTAGCACGTTCACCTCTCAGCGCTGGAGATTCCTGGTTCAAATCCCCATCTGGGTGGAGTTTCCATGTCCTCCACGTGTCCGTGTGACTTATTCACAACAATGCCACGCCCTCTCGTGCCTTATAGCTTTTTATTATTTGCAGTAAAGTTAGGACTTCTACAATATACATTAACGCATTAAATGTACTTCGTTACTGTACTTAAGTAGTTTTTTTTAGGTATCTGTACTTTACTTGAGTATTTCTGTCACTTAATACTTTTTACTTCCACTCACTACATTTCAAAACAAATACCTGTACTTTTTACTCACTATATTTCTAAAACAGTTTTGTTACTTTTTTTTGACTACATTTATTTATGTCTGTTTTAATTCGCTCATGCAGCTAATAAACATCGATTATAAATAAAATCCTCTCATCATACCTCAGTGCCTGACCTTCAAATGTTATGTTTGCCGAATGGATTTTAAAATTGGGTGGAAAGACTCTGTGGTGGTGGTATGGTGTCCCTATACATTTGATCACATGGTGAATTTCATCTCCACGTCTCGATTGCAGATTGAGAAGAGGCTGCAGGCTGCAGGTAAATCTCACCTGTTGACGCAGGTCTCCTACCCTGGTGCGGGTCACCTGATCGAGCCACCGTACACACCCACCTCCCGTATCTCCATCTGGAGCAAGCGTCCCGTCGAAAGTGAGCTCATTTCATCTCCCTGGTCGAATAAAGTGACCACAGGTTTTCATTGACTTCCTGATTTTCAGAGATGATCCTGTGGGGAGGAAACCTGGCGCAGCACGCCGTCGCACAGGAGGACTCCTGGAGGCGTACCCTGGCATTTTTGGAGCGCCATCTGAGAGAAAGCAGAACTTGATGTTAACGGAACAAAGCTGAGAACATTGTACTGACCTCAGTTATTATAAGAATAATGTGATTATTTAAAATAAAAGTTTCAAATCAGACAGTTAAGCATCACAACACCTTTTATCCTTTCATCTAATATCAACACACTGGCATGAGGTCAGAGCTCTCACCTGGCCAGTTCTTAGAATAGTGACCTCGATCCTTTTGGAGGAGTTTGCATGTTCTCCCATTCTTTCTGGCATCCCTCCCAGCTCTGGTTTTTGTACATAAACATACCAAGAAACGTGTACCTAAAAAGTAAGACAAAGAAAGCATAGTAAAAATACATACACTGCATACACAATCACCGGTCACTTTATTAGCTACAGCCCCCTTTACCCTGTTCTCTGATGATCAGCACCTCTGAATTTGGGGGTCACAGCAGGGTGCTGGATGATTCTCAGTACTGCAGTGACACTTAACCATTGGTATTGGTTGTGTTGCTTTGATAGAAATCGATCAAACACAGCACTGTTTACAGCTGAAATAAGAATAGTCCACTAATGTCCCTCCAACATCATCCTGTTCGCAGCATCATGTGATCACTGATGAAGGTTCAAAGGATGAAAAGTGTTCCTGTTTCTTGCATGTCCAATATTCCTGACGTATTTTTCTTTTCATGATTTTCACAATTTCTTGATATTCCATTGTTGTTTTTTGTTTTGCGATAATGTTTTTCTTTTTCTGTTTTCTTTTTACATCTTGTTTCTTATGGTTCCTACATTTCCTATACACTATATGGACAAAAGTATGCAGGCTTATAAGTTGCGTCTCCCTTTGCATCTGTAACAGCTTTCACTCTTCAGCATGCTTTAACTTTTTTGTTGCTTCATCCTCACGTATTTTTGAGGTTAGACAGAATAACATTAAACAGAATGTTATTCTAGATCATAGAAAAGATCAGAAGTCAAGTTCTTCCACACCAAACGTACCCTATTATGGCTTTATGAAACGTTCTTTGTGCATTTAAACAATAGGGCCTTCCCCAAACTGTTCCAACAAAGTCGGGAGCATACAGCTTGTTTTAAATTTGTTGCTAGGTGCTTAAGCCTGTACACCAAAGTTAAATAATTACTTTTGTTCGTAAAGTATATCTTGTTTTTATTATCTCCTTTACCCGGAATGCTTTTGTTTTTCATGTTTCCAGTATTTTTGTTTATTTCTCTTAAAGCTCTTCTTTCACATTCCTCATACGATTGTTTTTCACTTTTTCTTCACTGTATGTAAAAAGCTGCTCATATTTCTCATGTCATTTTGATTTTCTTGTTCAAATGAATCTTGTGTTCCATTCATTTTAAATATTTCTCACATTACTTACACTCACCGGCCGCTTTATTGGGTTCGGCAGACACGTTGTTTATTTCATTAGATCCATTGATCAGAGATCACTATGCGCTGTTCTTGGCGGACCAAAACCGATACTATACATTATATAGATTTAAAATTTCACTGTTTGCCATTACAGTACGGTCGTCGCTATGCGGATTCGAACTGGGAATTCCCAAAACGGAGAGGGGAACGTGCTAACCACTAAGCCATTATTCCGCCCTATTGTAATTTGTTTTGATCTAAAATGCTGATAGCACTACTGGGTTGTACTTCAGTATTAATAATATGGAACCACATCAGAAAACAAGTTTGACATTTTTACGATCTGGACCTCGGCCTGATGAAATTTCCTCTAACTGGACCCGGCTGAATTCTAATTAAATACCCCTGATATAGATGTAGACTTTTGCAGTTCTACAATTTTAATCTGTAGTCCGTCTGTTTCTCTACATTCTCCGAGTCGGATCAGGTACTTTTTGAGAGGTAGACGTGTGGTCAGCTGGTAAGAGTGGATCACCTCGGTGTCGGTTGCTGACCCGGCGGATGGAGTACATTTTGTAACAGTAAAACTACAAAGGGCATCTTTATGAGTGGAGCAGATTAAATGCATTATGGGTATAAAAACAAGAGGCTACATCTGATAGTTTCCATGTGTTCATGCTGCGATGCACATCCTAAAGAAAGTTATGACAAAACATAAAAAACCCTATCAGAGCATGTCATTGGGAAGTGTTAACAGGTTAAACACATTTTATTTGTGGACGATCATATTTAAGTCTAAGTCTTGTGCTTGGAAATGACCAGGTTGTGGCAAGCTGCCGTCACCATGGCAACCAGGGGAATAAATTCCTGGAAATTGATCTCCAGGTCGCCGTTCTGATCCAGATCACGAAACAAAGCATCCAGAGTGTCCTTGTTATGAATCCTCTGTAAGAACAAAAAAAAACAATTACATACGTGTAGGAAATATCAGTCATTTGTATTTTTTACAGGAGTTTTAGTCATCGCAGGGAAGAAATGTGATCATGTAAAAACACTTTCTAAACAGCAACTGATTTAGAAAAACAGAGAAGCAAATATGTTTTAGGTCGACCGACACTGATTGGACTCATTTACCCAATTTCAAGCCGTCTTCTGCTTTTGGCTTGTTACCATCAGAGGGCGCCACAGTAGAGAAACATATTCCACTTGGCAGTTTTACCTAAATTGCTTTGATTTAAATCTAACGAAACCATTTTAAATGCTTTTACCCTGTGAAGCCACACCGTTGTTACTCATACAGAAGGAGGTCTGAGACTGCCCTCCTAAAAGACTCAGGGCTTCTGGGAAAAGACATTGTCTTGATGGCATTAGTTGTCTCAGGGCCAGGACAGGGTGTCAAACTATCACTGGACACACACTCACTCGCTTAGCCACACACACAAACAAATGTGGGGCAATTTAGAGCATTCAATTTACCTTTAATTCATGTTTTTAAACTGTGGGAGAAAACCTGAGAACCTGATGGTAACCCACTCGGACACGGGAAGATCATGGAAAAAAAATAAAATATATATATATAAAAATAAAAGGGCGGTCGTATGCTTGTAGTTGAAGAAAGAGTCTTGTGACCTGAAGCTTCCCGGTTTGATTCCTGGTCCCACCAAGTTCTTTGGCCGAAGATTCCTTAGACAAGGCACCTAACCCAAAATGTTCCCCGGCCGTATACTGGGTTGTCTACCACTCCGGGCACGTCTGCACACCCCACTCAGTGTGTGTGTTTCACTACACTGTTTTTATTTTTAGTACATTAAACCATCAGTCGGACTGTTACAAACAAATAATAAAATGGTGCAACATGTCCAGTCAAAACTTTTGTATTTAATCGTTTCCTTATTTTTTTATTGCTACGGTTATTTGTCTGTCCTGGAATTGTCTAAGCTGCTTTTACACAATTCTATATTTTTAAAAAACTGCTATGTAAAAAGGGTCAAAACGAATCGAATGCAACAGAATATGTATAAATATGACATTGTGTTGAACACTTGATTTAAATATTAAATATTTCCAGCAAGAGTCCTTCACACTGAACAGACATGACATCAGTCCATCGTTTTTGTTAAATAAATCAAATTTGAATACAGTCCTAGTAATTTTTTGTGGTCTCCTCAGTCCAGGCGTGGGTTTCTTAACTCCACCCTGTTTTCCATCACCCATCACCCTCATCCTGCCCAATACTTTGTTTAGAGGATAAAGAGGTTAAACATCGACCCCATTCATTTGAATTTCGGCAGTGGCACTCCCTTTCACGATGTTCATGACTTATTTATGAATCTCACATACGCACCTTGATGAACCGATGCAGCTCATTGTTGATGAGATCTTTTAAATCTGCTTTTTTCAGAGTGCATTTTTGTCCCGAGTACTTGTGGAAGACCTGGACGATGGTGATCATGGCGTTTTCCAGCTCAGACATTCTGTGAAATCACTCCTATTATGTTAAAGCAAGACAAAACATGCGAGCATTCAACCGGTTTCCATGATAACATTAAATAAACTACTAGTGTAGTAACATATTTAAGTAATATAAGTACCTGAATCTGAAGCTTTTAATCTTCGGTTCCGAATGCTGCCTCTCGGATGCAAACACCACTCTGTGATATTTGTAACGATGCTGTGTGGAATCTTTATTCTGTATTGATTTTTAGCCTTTGAAAGCTAAAGTGTGGTTTAGAACTTAATGGAACATAATGAGAGGAAAGTGGAAAGCTGGCCGTTAATGACGGTGTTAGAATATAAAAATATGAAAGTGGAAAA
Organism: Xyliphius kryptos; assembly: GCA_025769995.1. Classification (NCBI taxonomy): domain Eukaryota; kingdom Metazoa; phylum Chordata; class Actinopteri; order Siluriformes; family Aspredinidae; genus Xyliphius; species Xyliphius kryptos. The sequence goes on from JAOUQT010070725.1 coordinate 9,581, forward strand.
TAAATAAATAAATACAGTGGTTTGCCCCTCCCTCATTTCCTGATTTGTTGCATGTTTGTCACATTTAAGAGTTTCCAATTTAAATGGTAGTCAAAGACAACACAAGTAAACACAAAACCCTTATTTGTAAATGAAGGTGTTTATTAAGGGAGAAAAAAAATCCAAACCTACATTGCCCTGTGTGAAAAACTGATTGCCCCATAAACCTAATAACTGGTTGGGTCACCCTTAGCAGCAACAATGGCAACCAAGCGTTTGCGATAGCTTGCAATGAGTCATTTACAACATTCTGGAAAAATTTTGGCCCACTCATCTGTGCAGAATTGTTCTGGTTCAGTTCCTTTACAGCGATTTTTCGTGCATGAATGGCCTTTTTAAGGTCATAACACAGCATCTCAATAGGATTCAGGCCTGGACTTGAATGACCTCCCTACAACCTCCCTACAACGCCTTGACATGCTCCTGATGAGGCGGCGGATGTTCTCTCCTACGGCCCCCTTCATGTCTCCTGGTGTCCTGGTATCTGCTCCAAACTCTGGACACCGTGCTATAAATGTGTGTATAATATACACTGCTCAAAAAAACAGCGGGAACTCTTAAACAACACAACGTAACTCACACTTGTTTAACATCAAGCTGTCCAGTTAGTGTGCAACACTGATTGTGAATCAGTTTCACTTGCTGTTGTGCAAATGGAACAGACAACA
>JAOUQT010070735.1:0-10287 GCA_025769995.1 Xyliphius kryptos
CATTCACATAGGACTACATAGTGACCTTGACATTTAGGAAATTGTGTGTTGTTCTCTAATTTTGATCTCCACTGTAGATTTTTTGTGTCAAAGCTATTAAGACATCAATTCTCTCTTTTTCTTTGATTTTTGACAGTAATAGTTTCAGGAAAAAATGAAATTCCAATGAATTTCTGTTATTTGACGTTTTAATGCCTGACATGCCAGTTTCTGTGGCAGGAATGGAATGTGCTGATTGGTGCAGTGAGCTTCTGTGCCCATGAACACAATTCAGGGTCGTATTGGAGTTCATGTCTCCCTCAGTTAAATGTAACTCCCCAACACTTGCCACACTCAAGCAGCCCCATATCTTGGCATTGCCTCCACCATGCTTGACTGTAGGCATGACACACTTATCTTTGTACTCTTCACATGATTGTCGCCACAAATTAATCTTGGTCTCATCAGACCATAGGACGTGGTTCCAGTAATCCATGTCCTTCGTTGACATGTCTTCAGCAAACTGTTTGTGAGCTTTCTTGTGTACAGACATCAGTAGGGGTTTTCTTCTCGGGTGACAGACAAACAGACCAATTTGATGTAGTGTGTGGTTTATGATCTGTTCACTGACAGGCTGACCACCCCACATCTTCAATCGCTGCAGCAATGCTGACAGCACTCCTGCGCCCATCTTTCAAAGATAGCATTTGGATGTGACGCTGAGCACGTGCTCTCAGCTTCTTTGGACGACCAACGCGAGGTCTGTTCTGAATGGACCCTGCTCTTTTAAAACGCTGAATGATCTTGGCCCCTGTGCTGCAGCTCAGCTTCAGGGTGTTTGACCATCTTCTAGTAGCCTTTGCCGCCATCTTGTAGCGTGAAAAATCATCTTTTAATATCCTCAGAGAGGTGCCATGAGGTGCCATGTTGGAACTTTCATTGACCTGTATGAGAGAGTGAGAGCTGTACTAGAAAATTGAGCACACCTGAGAACTAACGACGCTAACGAGCCACATGAGTAATGGAGGAGAAATGACAATCAATGTTCAATTTGGACATTTAAGGCTGTCATTTTGTCAGTGTTGTCCCTTGAAAAGATATACTAAACTATCTGCAGAAATATTAGGGGTGTAGTCACTTTTTTGATACTCTTTATATCAATCCTCAACAGAAGGAATTCAAAATTAAATGTCAACTTGCAAAGATTTCACCTTTACCTTAACCATGATTTTACCCCTTGCATTGTAAATTGAGTCCCCTGTAGTGTTCGCCAGTATTTGATGTGCCCATGCTCTATCTTTGGCAACTTGTGGTATTTTGGGAATTCAGACCAATGTTCCAACCACCTTAACACAATGTCCTGTCCTGAAAATGCCAGCAAGTTGGCCTGGGCCCCTATAATGTCAATCACAGATAAGACAAAAATACATGAATTTGCCCAGAGCCATGAGGTTAGTTTTTGGAAGAGTTGGAAAGTTTACTGCTCTACCTCTGTTTCTGTTAAGGTTTGGCTAAGACACTAAAGGATCACTCATTGAAGGCGTGTGTAATTTAGCATGTTGGCAAATAGTGATTACCATGCTGCTAACTGAAGATCTCCTAACGGGAGTGACAGAAGCAATGCGGTCCATTGTTTCTTTGAACAATCCAACTTCTTTGCAGCTCTTTGGTATTTCTCTGGTATCACTGTTGGATCCGGTCCCACTGAAGCTGTCAGGCAGGGGTCTGGAATGCCTGCCAATTGGGCCAGACCTTAGAGCTTGTGCCTGCACTTCCGTGAGTGCCTGGCACTGCTGCTTCTGGTTTATATGCAGTGCTAACAGGTCCAGGGTTGGATACCATTGCTTGATTGCTAGGATATGGACAAGAAACTATAACAATTTGCCCTCTGCTTTATGCTTTCTGTTACTTACTCCCCTGTTTGGGCACATTTGACAGATCTTACCATGTTTTTAAAGTTACTTCATAATAACTGTGGAATATGTGTATAACTTTAAACAGTTCAATGTAGAGGGTGTATGTGTACCTAGAAAAAAAATATAAAATTTGTCCACATAGCCATCTACAATGGCTTTTTATGCAGGTGACTTTTTACAATAGTCCTATTTTACAAAGATTTTTTTAATATATTTTGGTAGTAGGATTACTAACACTATTTTGACAATAGCTATTCTCTATACATATCGTATCTTGAACCTTGAGGAGATCAAAGCCTGTTAGTGGGACTGAACTATATAGAGTTTTTTATTTTCTGCATGATAACACGTACATTTTTGCCTCTAAAAGAAGTACCAATAGTTATTTTGAGGCCCAGTAATTAACTCTTGGTGCCACAGTACAGCAGATTGTGTCATGTTTAAAGAAAATTAAAATTGGTATGCTCAAGATACATTTGATTAATAACTATAATTATAACTATTAATGATACTAATATTATAATAACTTTTTTGTGTACTTTGTCTTCATTACCTTACCTGTCTAATAGTTTGTTACTGCAGAGCAGGTCAATGTCACCGCAGGTATAACACTGGAGTGACATTAACATTGTGTTTGCCATTGCATTGCTGCTGGTGTTTTGAAGCCTGTACCCACTTAAAACTTAATGGATTGTTTTCCTTATGAATTTAAATTGTAGAGATAAAATTTGAAATAGCATTTCGTTTGTTGCCAATTTTGTGTCATTCTCAGTACTACAGTAGTGAATGATGCCATGAAGTTTACAAATAGTGAAAGGTCTGGACTGAAAATAATCAACCTGTAAATGTATTCAGCCAACGGCATCTCTGAAGGCAGTACAATGTAAGTACAGAGTGGGCCATTAGTATGGAGACGCCCCGATAAAATGGAAGTTGGTGCTGATTTCACATTACCGTTTGTGCCATATTCGTACATGGGAGGGGGGAAAACATTTGAGGCCGGGTGACGCCCACGCCATTTTAGATTCAACTTTACTTTTTATAATGGGAGGGCGGTCTTGTGACACATCAAACATATAGAGATTTACATAAGGAAAACAATGGTGTGCTAATTTTTGACATAGCTTTATTAATTGTCGAGTTATTGACACGTTTGTGGCATGGAGCAACGACATTAACCCGCTGAAGGATGTGCTCAAAATTTGGTCCATTGTGTTGAATTGTCAATGCGATTCTCTTCTCCCACTCTTGACACACCAAGAGAAATACCACAGAAAAATGCTACCACAGGCCTCCAGTATCGGTTGTTGCGGAGGCCTGTGGTAGCATTTTTTCTGCGGCATTTCTTTTAGACTGTCAAGAGCGAGAGAAGAGAATGTCTGTACAGTGAGTGGACACAATTTCTTTAAAATTCCATCAGCAATGATGTGTCCGATTCAGTTGGCTTGTGTTTGTCACATTTAAGTGTTTCAGAACATCAAACCAATGTAAATAGTAGTCAAAGACAACACAAGTGAACACAAAATGCAATGTGTAAATGAAGGTGTTTATTATTAGGGGAGAAAAAAGATCCAAACCTTCATGGCCCTCTGTGAAAAAGTGATTGCCCTTCTTGTTAAAACATGCTATAACTGTGATTTATCACACCTGAGTACATTGTCTCTAGACACACCCAGGCCTGAAGTGTTGCCACACCTGTTATCAATCAAGACATTACTTAAATAGGACCTGCCTGACCAAGTGAAGTCCACCAAAAAATCCTTAAAAGCTACACACCATGTTGAGATCCAAAGAAATTCAGGAACAATTGAGAAAGAAAGTAAAAGAGATCTCTCAGTATGGAAAGGGTTATGAAGCCATTTTCAAAGCTTTGGGAATCCAGCGAACCACACTGAGGGGCAATATCCACAAATGGCGAAGACATGGAACAGTGGTGAACCTTTCTCAATATTGGCTGGCCTCCCAAAATTACCGCAAGAGCACAGTGACAACTCATCCAAGAGGAGACTGGGCAAAAATGGCCTGCATGACAGAGTTCCAAAACGTAAACCACTGCTGAGCAAAAAGAACATTAAAGCTCGTCTCAATTTTTTCCAAAACACATTTTGATGATTCTCAAGACTTTTGGGAAAACATTTTTTGGACCAGACAACAGTTGAACTCTGTGGAAGGTGTGTTACATCTGGCATAAAAGAATCACTGCTTTTTAGAAAAAGAACATTATACCAACAGTAAAATATGGTGGTGGTAGTGTGAGGTCTAGGGCTGTTTTGCTGCATCATGACCTGGATGACTTGCTGTGATAAATGGAACTATGAATTCTGCTGTCAACCAAAAGATCCTGAAGGGGAATATTTGACCATCTGTTTGTGACCTCAAGCTGAAACGAACTTGGGTTCGGCAACAGGACAATGATCCAAAACACACCAGCAAGTCCACCTTTGAATGGCTGGAGAAAAACAAAATGAAGACTTTGGAGTGGCATAGTCAAAGTCCTGACCTGAATCTTATTGAAATACTGTGGTATGACCTAAAAAGGGCCATTCATGCTCGAAAACCCTGTAATGTAACTGAATTACAACAATTCTGCAAAGTTGAGTGGGCCAGAATTCTTCCAGAATGCTGCAAAAGACTAATTGCAAGTTATAGCAAATGCTTGGTTGCAGTTGTTGCTGCTAAGGTTGGCCCAACCAGTCATTAGGTTTAGGGGGCAATCACAAGGCCATGAAGGTTTGGATTTTTCCCCCCTTAATAATATACACCTTCATTTACAAACTGCATTTTGTGTTTACTTGTGTTGTCTTTGACTACTATTTAAAATGATGTTCCCAAACACTTAAGTCTGACAAGCATGCAAAAAAACAGGAAATGAGAAGGAAGGGGGGGGACACTTTTTTACACCACTGTACTTGTGATGTCACAATATTTATTTCCATCCAAAATCAGTACCGTTCATATTGCTAACCGATAGGTCCGAAATCTTTTCCAGCACATTGCAGTAAAGACATTCTCTAGGTCAGCTTCCTGTGATGGCCATTTCACTTGTAAATAGGAAATCTTAATCTACCTGAACAACTCTTTGCAAACTTAAACTTCGTGATTCTGCAAATGTTGTGATATTGCAGCGCATGGTGATCCTCCTTTATTATTCCCATGCCTTCAAAGAGGACAAATCCAGTAATATCTCGGTTGATTTAGTACATTCAAGTACCCAGCTGACTTGTTTTATTGCCAGCCTTGACTGCACCAGTGACCACAACTACAGACTTAAAGTTAAAACTGTGATTTTTGTTCTTTTTTGGTCAGCCAGTGATAAAAATATATATATTGGACTTGGTTAAGTGTCATTAAAATGCTGCAGTCAAAGAAGCTTTGTGCTTGTATGTGAGAAATTAATTACAAATTGGCCAGTTCCTGTAGTTAAGCAGCTTTTTAAATGCTATGTATTTAAATTCATTTATTGAATACTGAAAAGAATCCGCAGTACAGCCTGACCATGAAGTGTTAAGCACACAGGATTGAGTTGCATCTGTCGGGTCTTTGTTTATGATCTTTGATTGAAGAACGTGAGCATGGCGTGCTGCTTGTAAACATGCTAGACTGTAAATGCACACCAGGTTTCAGGCTGAAACAGTGTCTGTAGTGGGAGCAGTCCTGTGGGTGTGTGTCCTCAGGGATCGCTGTGCTAAGCTGGTTGTTCGGAGAATCAGAATGCCGTGTTCCCCCTCAGGAGTGTCGCTCCTGGCGAGCAGCTCGTCCATTTGTTCACGCTGCCTCTTCCCCCGCTCACACAGGCTTGAGGGGGAGGCGACGGCCCCCGAGGGAGCACTCACACACTGTGCTGCCGCTAATTAATCGAGTGGGAACTCATGCTCATCCTTTTTAATTGCATGTGGACTTTGCCAAACTATTTTCCAGGACTGCCACTTGTGAAGGTAACAGTCTTTTAACAGCAAGTGGAGTGAGTGCCCTTTTTTCTTGCTGCTAAATCGTTTTGCGTTGTACACTTGAATGCTGTGGGTCTCAGCCTTTCCTTGTAGAATGTATAGTTATGGCACAGAAGATTATTCCTTTGCAGTTGCACCCTGCGTACCCTATTTTTAAAGTTTGAACACTGTTTCAAATTTTTAAATGCAAAACAAACAAAAATCTGTAGTGGACAAAAGGACAAGGAAACCCATTTTAATGTATCCATTGCCAAACTTTATCATATTTGTTAAATACAAACAAATTAATAAAGTGATGCCCAAAATACACTCATAAAGTTGGGCCAGATGCAGGTTTACCCCATTTATTTTCTTTTTTAGTAGAATAGAAGATATGAAGTATTGTTGTTTTCAAAGTGCAATCTTTGATGGAGACAAGACTTAAGCTACTGAACAATTCATTGTCTGATTTTCCGCTTCATAATGTGCTATTTATTTTCAAGTAAGAAACTTCGATTAGATTTAAACTAAAGGCAGGACAGTCAATTACATTTATGGACTTTGTCTTTAAAGCCTTGTTTCAGTTAATGCAGACTCAAGCCCGGCAGTGTCCTACTGATATAAACACTAAACACAGGACACGCAAGAAGGTGTGCATTATTCTGTGTCATGCGAAATCCTTGTATGCTAATGAACACTTATCCATGATTTATTCACGATAATGTAAAATCTTGAGTGACTAATTGTTGCAACAATAACAAACATACTATAATAAAAAAACAAGATTTGACTCATACATTCATTATCTTCCACTTAATTCTTTACTAGGGTCGCGGTGGGGTTTCCCTTGCCCATCCAGGGGAGAAGGTTTCGGGCGCGGGGTAAATACACCCAGGACAGCTCGAATCCATCGTTGGATACACTCACTCACATTGCCACACACACTATATGGGGCAATTTAGAGCATTTAATTTACCTTTAATTCATGTTTTTGGACGGTGGGAGGAAACCGGGAAACCCACGAGGACACTGGGAGAACATGGATCGGGATTCGAGCGTTGGTTTTTAAAGTGAACACTTATTGCTTAGTAATGGGATTCTGGCTTTGAAATAACCTCACTTTTTATATTAATCTGTTTTCTTATTAATGGTTTATGATTATTGTCTAGTAATATCACAACTGGACTAGTTTAGGCTTAGCTCACAAGATTTACGGACCAGAACTAACTATCGGAATCCCTCCTTATATAATACAGCTTAAGGTTTTATTTAATGATGCAGTGATGAACTGTGATTTTTTATAAACTACTCCCGAGACCATGTGGCTATGTTCACCACAGTATAATAATGGTCAATTGTCAGCATTTGTGAGATGAATAGTTATTTATTTGATTCTCCTGTAATTAACAAGGGGGTCTGTTTAGGTCTTCATACCAATAGCACTGTTTACAGTATATATGCAGTTACCGTTTCTGCTTTTGGCCCAGATTTCCTGTCTAATGAAAGCTTTTCAATTTAATGTAATGATATTGTGACCAGTGTATTGCGTGGGGCTTCATAAAGCTGTTCTAGCCGTTTTTGGCCAGTGTGCCAGTCACACTGGGAAAATCGCCAACTCTGGATCCAGCAAGACAGTCCCATACCATCACACCTTCTCATCCATGTTGTACAGTTGATGTCCCATGCAAAGGAATAATCCTTTCACCTACTTAACAATGTGCAAGAACGGTGTATGTCGTACCATATATTAAAATTTTTGACACGTCAGTCCATATGATCTTTGTTTCTGTGTACAATTCCAGGTTAAATAATGCCAAAAAAGCCATTAGTCATTACTGTAAATTTATTCTAAAATGTTTGGCTGGTTATGTAATGGTGGTATTTACTACAAGAAATGTACTGTATATTTTCTTAGACCAGAGAATAGTGTTCCAAATCGTTTGATTTTTTTTTTTTCTTTCTATTTACAAACTTTAATCTGACATATTTATAAAAGCTTCTTTGTAAATGGCCTTCAGGTGATTAATATATAGGACGTATTTTACTGTTTACATAGATTTTTTTTTTAACTAAAGTTTTCAGAATTTTGTTTAAATATTTATTTGGACTGTTTTAAATCAATGATTTGGGCAGATACACACAGGACAATGAACCAATTGCTGGGCCCACTCAATCACACAGACACTATATAGGAGCAATTAAGATAGGGTTTATTTAGAGCAGCCAATTCACTTCATCCATGTTGTAGGACTGAGTTTAAAAACCGTAAAACCAAGAAAAAACCCACATGGACATTGGGAGAACACGTAAACTCCACCAAGATTGGGATATGAACCTGAATCCCCAGCACTAAGAGGCAAACGTGATAACCACCATGCTCCTGGCATACCTTTAGCCATTTTAAAATAGCTTTTAAGCTTTAAGGTTATACCAGATTTACAGAGCTCCGTAGTTTAAAGTTGTAGATTTGATGTAGCTTAAAAATACTACCACAGGTTCTGATTAAAAATCTAAAAATTATAGTCAAAATATAATTTTCAGGAATAGTTTTAATTATTTGTTGAAGTTAACATTAACAAAGTTAATTATCAAAACTGTAGTTTGTTGAGTTAAATATAAGTTCATAACTGTACTGTATGTAAACATCTAGCATTTTGGCAACATATTTGTTAAAACTGAGTACATTTTAAGCTAAACTTGTGCTTAAGCTAAAATGGTCTATCCTTTTTTTTTTTTTTCTTTTTTTTTAAACAATAATGTTTAAAATCATTCCTTGCAACAGATGTGAAAACATTCTTAAAGATTCCCACAGACAGACGTTAAAGCTCTGATTGATATATACGGCTGGTTTTAGAATAGCCTATAGTGTGATCATATGTTTTTTTTATTCTCATTGCCGGGCATTGGCAAAATTAAAGGTGTTATAAGTCTATGGTGTAATATTACTAATATTTGTGTTCAATTTATTTGGCAGAAATGGATCTGCAACATCTGAGGATTTGTTTTGGAAACTAGATGCTCTACAGATGTTTGTGATGGACCTGCACTGGCCAGAGCCGGAATTTGCCAAACATCTAGAGCAGAGGCTAAAGCTCATGGCAAATGATATGATGGAGGCCTGTGTGAAACGGTAAACTTCTCTTATATCAATCAAAATCACAGATCAATATATGTGCAGGAATATTTTTACAGTTTTAACAAATTTGACGATTTAAAGCTGATTTGTAAAACCAAAACATCTAAACTTGTCAGAATCTACTCTACCTGGTACCACATTTTTCTATTTACAGATAGCATAATTAAATTACTAAAAGCTCCTAAATTTACTACAAATGAATGTGTGACCTGAAAAATACAATCAACCCAATCTGATTTGTCCTTAGCTGATGGACGATGAGATGAGCGGAAGAAAACACTGTTGAACGTTCTTGACCTTCAACCACTTAGACTAGATTGGTCATGAAACAATTATAAACGTGTGATAAACAGGTGCTCAAAAGGATTTTGTCAAATTGAAGTCACCTAAAAAGTTAGTTTCAAATGATTGCAAGATAAACAAAAAACATTCAAATCAAAACTCTATAAAGGAAAAAGAAAGCCATACAATTTCTCACTGTTAAGTTCTCTGGGCTTCAGATTTTTAAAAATGTACTTAGATGAGTCTACATTTTATTTAGTTCTCAGCAAATCTACACTCAATACCAAACATTACCAGAACCAGCTAATTATCAGTAAGTACAAATGATCTGAAATAAGTGTGCACAGCATGCGTGGTTAGGGCGTTGGACTATCAGTAGGTTTTGGGTTCAAATCCCAGGCCCACTGTTGTTACCAATGTGGGTCCTTGTGTTTCGATCCCAACCAAGTTGGGATACTTGTAAGTTGCTTTGGATAAAAGTGTCTGCTAAATAACCAGATGTAAATGTAACTAAGACGACTTTCCTACATTTTTTTTTTTTAACAAGACAATTTCAGGTATGATTTCTCCCATAGCAGCTTTACAAAGTTTACTGTAGATTTTTTAAAGACAGCTATCAGTAACACATGAAAATGCTGTTGTTTTTTTTTTTTTTTTGCGTTTATTTCATTAATAGTCAAATGTCTACAAATTTTCACAAATTTCACCCACATCAGCCCTCTTGAATTTCTTGTGCTCTGTGCATCTGCTTCGTCAGACTTAATTGTCGACCCCCTGTATTAGTCCAACAGAAATCAACGGTGTTAAGGCATATACACTGCTCAACCAAATAAAGGGAACACTTAAACAACACAATGTAACTTCGTCAACCCCACTTCTGTGAAATCAACCTGTCCAGTTAGGAAGCAACACTGATTGGGAATCAATTCCACTTGTTGTTGTGCAAATGGAACAGATAACAGGTAGAAATGAGAGGCACTTAGCAAGACCCCCCCCCCCCATAAAGGAGTGCTTCTGCAGCTGGTGACCACACCCCTTTTCTCTGTTC